>JAODVN010075504.1:0-24614 GCA_025434125.1 Chologaster cornuta
TTATTTTGTCAAGGGCATTTAACACCTTTCCAGTGAAGGGAATTGAATTTGACCCTGTTTGTCCTAACGCGTCGGGGATTGAAGCTTCACACTCAATTTGAGCGTATAGCGTTAGTTAGATGGATGTCCACGTGCTGCTGGCTATCAGCTGACAGTCAGCCGCCACTCATCTGATCATTACACCCATCTGCTGACTTATCCTAACCTATTGGCCCTTAGAAGGAAGGAGCTTCTTTTTTATGGTCTCTGCCTTTTGCTGTCTATTGCTGAGCTGTAACAAGACATACCACCTTCCCTGATTCTCCCTGTGTTGGGCTGTATTGCTTGTTGTGTGGTTGCTTTGTTTTGCTTGCTGTATGACTCTGTGGCTGCAGGCCTGTTCAGGGGATTAAATCACATGCTGCTTATTTTGTAATACATTGCTTATACCAGACGAGAGTGACTTGACAGAACTACTAACAGAGGAGCTTGTTCTTCAACCGGACGTCTCCTGTGGACACCATGGAGATGGTTCAACCTGAGTCCTTTATAATGTCACAGCACACAGAGTTGTTTTTCAGCTTTAATGAACATGCTTATGAGTCATGAGTTATGATTACCTCTATTATACTGTAGATCTTTGTTTTACATGACAATTGTAGCACAGTAGACTGGAAAGAGTGTCAAACCAGTTTTCTTAAACCAATAGGCTTGTAACATTTATGGCAGCATTAAATAACACTATTTATTTAGGGTCAGAGTCTCTTTAAGACACAGGATCAGTGGAGTGTCTGTCGGTCTGTCCCGGAGGGACTACCTCTATTCTGGCACTGTCTTCTAACCATGCCACCATCTGCTGCGCTGCGCTACCTGACACCACAGGACAGCCTGCACTGCTTGTCCTCCTCGACAAGCCAGCCCGGCTCCTTGTGGCACCACATGATTCCCATTGAAAAGAAATATGTTGAAACAATAGATCATATTTGTATGGGTTGATACTTTCACATGCAGCTTTGTTTGATTTGAGGAATTAGACCATATGTGTTATCATGAAGACCTGAATCTCTTTGAAGGAACATGTCTTCCCTACACTTGTTTTTAGAGAAATTACAGCGATATTAAAATAACTGTTTTAATAATCTTATTAAGCAAGATCTTGCTTGTCATATTACTGGATGGGGAAAAAAGTCTGAGATCCAGACTTGGCTGGAAACCGAGATCCAGAAATGTGTAATTTTCTATTTTTTTCCTCTCTCAGCAAGGGCAGACTGCAGTTCATCATCCAATTTGACCCAATAATTGTTATACTAATAGAAAACTAATTCTGCAATCCATTGAAGGTTGGAATTCGTTCGAAAATGTTTTACCAACATCCAATCTAAATGTGTCCCAGTGCTACTGCTCGGGATAACATAGAGGTTCACAGCAAACTGATGTCTTTAGCAAGTCTCTAAACTTCACCAATTGCCAGTTTAGTGAGGACAAAAAGCTATTAATTTAGATGTTTTTCAAGAGAAACACCAACACTGGAGCATGTGATTTTAACAGATTATCAAACTTAAAGAGAAACGGAGTGAGTAGGCTACCCCATGCTTGAAAATATTTCAATTTCACAACACAAACGCTGTATGAAGTAGGAATGTTGACAGTGTTTTTGCCTTTTGCCAGCTCAGGCGCTGCCGCATTGCTGTGACATCACGTGCGTTTATGCCGGTAAACTCTGAAGATTGACTGTGAAGATTTTGCCCAAGTTGCCGACTTGTAATTCCAACTTGATTGAGGGTTCCATTGCATTTTTCCGTGTTGGTGGTATTTTCTTTTTCTTCAGAGTACAATGGACAACCATTCGGCAGCTCCAGACAATGTGGTGTTGAATGTATAGGCCTATTTTATGCAGCTGGTATATTCTCTCAATTGCATCCAACTACTTAAAGTGTAAACGTTTTAGAATACAGAAGAAACTGTGTCTGTGACATACGTCAAAAATGTCTGCCCAACCCAGAGGGTAAAACTGAAATCAAAACCCTGTTTCAATGACTAAAATGTACATGTGTAATTGCCAAGACTTTGACATCTCCACTCAACTTTCTTGTTCATCTGTAAAACAATCGCTCTGAACGGACTTCTGTCAACACGCTGCCTGCTGCTATAGCAAGGAGGGGGCTCGCAGAGCAGCAAAACAAACACAATTGGCGTTGATAACTGCTAATCATGCAGTTCAGGCCCAATAGTTAACACCTGGCTCATAAACTCTTATTTTGGAAAGGTCTTTCAATATTTTTTTTTTTGTATATTGATTGACTCATTAGTTGAATCTGTGAATTGGTTTACTCTTCATCCTGACTAACATTGAGCAATATTTACTCAACAGGCAGATCAGTGTCAGTTTCAGTGGCGTGCCGTGAATAAAGCAGGTGACCCTTCAAGTCAAGCCATGCCCCCAAATCAATACTTGTATCATAGCCTGACTCAGCCTAAGCCTGTCATCATTATACCTTTCATAGGCTAGGCCTATCGGTATTATAATAATAATTTAACTGTAATGTGATTAAGGGCTAATCAAAACGTATTTGACTAATAATAGGCTTCTAATCATGATCATAACAATAGGCCTAACCATTTTGTGTTATAGGCTAAGTGCAATAGGCCTAAACATGATTTATGATTAATAAACAATTGTCCCTGCCATGCATGTAGGCATTCCCTATAGTTACTTTTACATTATTTTGTGGTGTGTGTTTTTGTTGTTGTTAACCTTGGATTTAATTATTGTTTAGGCAAAAATAAGTTTTCAATTAAATGTAGCTATAAAATGTGCTTTGAATTCAAAAACCCAGATTATACACCAGTTTAAAGCTTTATGGTTGACTGAATTGTGGAGGGAGGTTGACCTCTCTGGTCCCCCATCCTAAACACTACATTAAAATAAAGCACTAGGGTCCATCCTGCATTCCTGACCGCCCCCACCCCCTATCTGGGCTCAAAGAAGTCTGTATGTTTGCCCATGAGTCCATATCCGTTCTCATCCCCACCAATACGTCTCAGAGGAAGGGGAAGATGTCTTATCAAGACCCCCGCTGGGAGGTGGAGATGTCTAGTCGCCAGAGGAGGCTAATTGCCGGTGCGATGATTGTGGCAGGAAGTGGATAATTGAAACAGAAGGCGCTGATGGAAGCAGATCAAGGTCTGGAGACACAGGTGTAAACCCGGACGAGTCTTGTGTCTACTCCCAAAAGCAATCTTGCACATTTGCACCATGGAAATTACGGATCTTGACAGTGTTTATTGGATGACGGGGTGAATGACTAATGTTGAATCACACTCGAGAGAGAGAGCGGGGGAGAGAGAAAGGCGTAACATACTTTTAGAGCAGGAGCACAGCAGTGATGAAACATTCAGCTGGTCTGCAGGGAGAACAGTGCTCTAAATGTGTCTGCGCCGCGTCGCTGTCTCAGGAAGGTTAGGCTGTGGAGTAACTGACGGTGCACTTGCATGCAAAACATTTATTTAGAAAAAGGTGTTCTTTAAAATAAACAGATAAAAGCAAAGACTCGTAAAACAATTTGTGACTAAAAATGTTGAGCAAGGGACTAACGTTTGAACTAACTTAAGTCTTATTTTGTATTTATTCCTGTTCTGGGCACACATATAAGAATAATGCTCAAGGGTGCTCCAGTGAAAGTGAAACCATGTCCAGGCAGCTGTGGCCAGCTGTGCGGGGCTGTTCTGGGCAGAAGGCCAGTGACGAATGGAGCCCTTGGCCCCGCAGAGCAAAAGGGCTTGCGCAGGCTTAATTGGGAATATTCCACTCAATGAGCAGGGTTAATTTGTCTTGTGCAAGGATACACAACGTAACATACGAAGACACACGGCTGAACAATACTCAGCATCTGCTAGTTGTATGTGGGAGAAGATACTCCCTTGTAGGTTTATAAAAGCAGTGTGCTAGAAAATCTAAATTGGCTTGTTTTAGGCTTTTGAAAGGAAAAGTTGTTTTCAGGTGTTTTACTTCACGTGGTTGGCTGTTAAGGTCCACTGGGTGAAGGAATGGAGAGAGAGAGAGAAGTAGGGCACTGGGTAAAGGGGAGGAGGAAGGAGATAGGACAGATAGAGGGAGGGAAACGGTGTATTTTACCTGAGAGCAAGGGAGTCTGTGTTTGTGTAGGTCAGGAGTATTCCTGTGGGGGGGGGTCATTAAACATGTATTCTCCAATATGTCACTGCTGCAATGTGGCTGTTTTGGGTACAGCTGAGATTTCAGTGTGCACAAGGGCAACATTCATCCTCTCCATGCACTGACTGGAGAGGAACACTTTTATTCAGGTTATTTGGAGTCAGGCTTGGATGAAACATGAGATGTTTATTGTGCCTGAAAGTTGTTTTCGCCCCATTGTCTAATATCGTACTGGTGTACAATAGGTGTCGGGGTTCAAAGTCAACCATGTATAGCAGCCCACTGGCTGACCTCACTGACATGACGTATGCTGTTTTAGCTGTGAATCCATTGTATCTTCTATTTACTATGACATACTTTCTCTACTTAAATTAATTGGCATACAAATAAGGGTGTGTTATTTCTGCTGTCATCTGCAGAATGCTACAACACACAAACACACATTTGCGCACGCTCACAAACGTTCTCTCTCTCACACGCTGCCACGCCCTTGCTCTCTTCCTGGGATCTTGCTTTTGGCAGGCTGGCTTCATACCAGCTGTAGCGGCGTGTTTTTTCTGAACGTAGGCGTGTCAGCCGGCTTAACATCTGCTGCTGAGCTGAGACGAGCTGGTCTGAGAGCGTGCACGCGGGCATGCACGCGCACACACACACACGCCAATTCCACAAACCGACAGGCTGAGTTGGTCCTCAGACAACTGCAAATAACAAAGCAGTTTTGAAGAAAGAAGAAGAAGAAAGAAGATAATTATGAAGTCAATCTCTCACACACAAGGTAGTTATTTTTTGTGAAATATTAGTATTTTTTTAAATGTTTGGTAACTTATCCCTTAGGATATTCACTTTAATTTTAACTTTAAAATTCAAAAGTGCAACTTAGTGAATGACAGTTTCAGTCTGGTAATGTAGAGAGGCCTGAGTATGTGTGCTGTGATCAACCTGGTTTATATATTTTTTTTAGATTAACAACACACAAACGTGCACACTATTCGCATGCATGTATACAGCAGACACCAGATGTGCAGAAGATATCCACGAAAAGCCCATAATATCAGTATCTTGTCTTTTTCCCATGAAAAACGCAGCCCTTGTTGTTGACCTGTCAGTCAATGACAGATAACATATTATGTATACCAACTGACACGGTCACTTAGTCCTTACTCCTTGATTGGTTGCTGTGTTGCTTAGATACAGGGGCACATACTAAGGACACGAAGATGCGTTCGTGACAGTTTGTATAAAGCCTAGGCCAGATATCTGCTTTTGTCTGCTACTCTCCCTATTCATCGGTCTGTCAATCTCTGCTGTCTATATGCCTGCCTGTCTCTTTTGTCTCTTTGACCTGGTTGGCTTGTTCGGCATCAGAGTGGCTGTTATAAAGGTTTTGACAAACTATTCTTGTATCAGTGTGGGCAGACATAATATAGTCTTGTTTGTGGTTAAAGGTGTGTTTTTCTTATTGCATCATTTCACTATCTCCAGGAAAATCCCCGCTTTGAGAACCCTCGGCTTTAACAGTCAAAACTAAATAAATGAGGTACTCCCAGATCTTGCAGCACAACATTGACAGGGTGGAAAACCCCTGCGAGACACGGCCCCTGACTGCGACAGCTTGCGGCTGTAAGGAATGTGCTAAACTCCAGAGCATCACCTCCTCATGCTCTCCAGAGGTTACAGAAGTGATGTTTGTTCAGGGTGTGCTGCTCTTTATCCTGTTTTACACAGTGGGATTAGGAGCAATACCGTCTTTTGTTCACATGCTTTGAATAGGATGTTTCCTCTCAACCAATGGATTACACCTTGAATGAACTCAAACACGGTCTAGACTGTTACTCACCAATATGTACACACACTCTACATAGCCTAACACCATCATGTCGACAAAGGTGTGTATACTCAAAATAAAGTATTTACTCGCTCTCAAACATACTGTCATGTGCGTAAATCAACACACACTCTGTTAATATGGTGACCCTGTCTATCTTATAACCTAGCTACCAGCTTTTCCAGGTATTTATCCCTCAGTTGGTTTCTTTAGATTCGTTGAAACACGTGCGCGCGCACACACACAAACTACACTCATGCAGTTTAGAGTTAGATGGGCTGCTCTTAGCCTCAGCGTGTGTTCACATTATGTTGGTTAATTCAGCATTTTACTCCAGTGAAGACTCTTATTCTTCTCCTATTGGCCTTTGTCAGCGTGTGTGTGTGTGTGTGTGTGTGTGTGTGTGTGCGTGCATACACCCCTCCCCTCTTTCTTGCTGGAGCTCGGAAACGTGCGGTGTAGCATATGGCCGTCAGGGTCCTAGCCACGGACCTTGTGAGCGCCGCACAGCACCCCTCCTGCTTCTCTGCCGTGTGGAGAAATGAAAAGGGCTTTCCTGATTTCCCGCTGTTCCTCCTCTGAAGGCCCTTTCAGCAGCGGGAGAATTGAGTGGCTGAGAAGGAGACTAAAGGTTATTGTGAATGCAACACAATCAGGTTTTTATCCGTGATAAGCTGAATGTCAGCTCCTCACCCGCCTCTCCATACAGATGCTAATTCTCCTGAAATTGCGCTTAGCTTGGGTGTTTTTGTGGTAAAAATGCTTCGTTATCGTGTGGATGCAGTTATTTGGTTGGCACGGTGGTTAGGAACCACTCTGTAATTGGAATGTGAAAGGTCAGCTACCTGCACTTTCATTTTGACTCTATTTTATTCCATGCACAAATATTGTGTTTGCAAACATAAATGTAATATCGCTGCTCACCGTTTGGCCTTTTTTTAGCATGAAAGTGGATGAAAGAATGATTTCAAATGTTGCAGAACAGCAGAATAGTGGCTCACGAGTCCAGACAGTTGTTGTGTGCTACCATAGAGATTGGATTGTCAGGACGATAATGCAGTTTATTTTTTTAGTTTTCTGTCTTCACGTTGATCACTTTTATGAATTTGAATATCTGCCTCTTCATGTTGATTACTTTTATGAACTGGTATAGCTGCTTTGGGGAATGGGCTGGCATGATTGCAATAGATTGCCATGAAGTTGCACTGAACATAAAGTAGTTTATCATGTTGTTGCTGAACTAAAGCAAAACGCATTGTAAAATATCTTATCTTTTGATTTTTGTATGTCTTCAAAGGATTTCCAATTCTGAGAGCAGGAGAGAACTTCATTCATCCAACTGGGTTCGGAATGTTTGTCTAGTTTGTTTTAGCTGAGGTTGGACGGAGGAAGGGCTGTGGTGTGAAAAGTAAACAAAAGCAAATGGTTGCAGGGGGTTTCAAGAGATGAGCTGCTGTAATTTGGTAAACTGTCAGGACCTTTTTTTTTTCTTTTTTTTTTTGCAAAGTTTTGTACAATCTTAACAGCTGCCTTAACAAGCTTTCTTCTCCTTGCGCTCACCTGTGTTTACCATTTTGTTAATGGATAAGGGGTAAGCTGCTTTCTGTGTTCGCTCTGAAAAGAAATGTTTGGAATTTTGACCTAATCCGATATGTTAATATTTGTAGTCCTTCCACAATAACTACTTCTCAGAAATAATCGCAATAAATGATGATATGGTCATTTTAAGGGCAGACAAGAAAATGGGAGAGTGGGATGAGTAGTTTAACTAAAACACTGGAACATTTTAATATTTCTATTTAGTAGCCTACTACTGTCGCTACAAAACATTGCACCATCAAAACAGGTATCCAACACAATAGCATGACACAACTGTTTGGCAAAGGCTGGCTGTGAGTTTCGTTCTGATGTGCCCCCTACAGAAACGATGATTTTGTCCAGGAGTAGCACCAAATGCAACCAGTATTTTTAGGATGAAAGCGATGCAGTGGATAAACGTATGTTTTCTCATGTAGCCCTGTAGAAACTTAGTAACCGGCAGCAGAATTATATAGAGGCACGTTCAGAATTGTCGAACAGTGGCCAACGTTCGTTGTTGTGAACATGTTTGCTTTGAACTAGAATTTTTAACGTTTCGTGTAAACCTTTAAAAATATTAGAATTAAACCGTCACCTTTCATTCAGCATCAGTGTATGTTTGCCGAGAACTACCTCCTCAAACCATTTGGTTTTGTTTGCAAATGTTCACGGCGGTTCACCAGCCATGATTTGCTTGCAATATTTTTTTTTTTCCTGTGGCAGTAATGAATCTTGTGTGGCATTAAATTGAACACTGATTTTGGCAAAGATGTGAACAAAGTCTTGTCAAAACATTAACTCAGCTTCAGCAGAGTTAACGTGTGGGGGAGGGGCATAATGGGGAGGTCAGGAAGGAGTCTGCCCTCGTCCTCACAGCCCACCGAGCCCACATATTGCTACAGCAGACTCCCAGCTAGCAGGTAGCACCTAGCTAGCCCCGGGCCCTGCTAATCATGGTCTCCCACCGTTCAACACCCGCCGCTAGTTAAAATTCACTGCTACCACACGGATGTTTCTGTGAGCCATATGGCAGAAATGTGCATGGAAAATGATGTGTTTCGTCTGTGTGTGTGTGTGTGTTAAGGTGGGGGGAGGCTGCTATCAAATAAAAATAACTGAGCCATTACACACTTCACTTTTAATTGTGCTGAAATTCCACAACTCCTTGTTAGGTGAAGTGACAAGAGGCAACACAGATGGCCAAATGAACACGTGTAGGCTATAGCCTTTATACACATAAATCTACATCATAGGTAGCCGTGCAGTATCCGTGACTTCTCACTTATTAGTGCATAATTAAAGAAGGCACTCTATTCACTAGCACAATAATGCGGAAAATCACAGCAATTATTTTGTTATCAAGACGGTGTCTGTCTCATTTTACTTTTTTTCTCTTTTTTTTTTCTCAATTGCACAAAAGGAGAAAATATATTTCTAAGACTCAACATGAACTAATACTGTTAAGATATTTAGAATGGTCTGGGTTGTTTGCGTTAGTGTGGCAGTCCGGGTGGCCTCGTGGTCAAGAGACCACCCTGTAACGCACAAGATCACAGGGTTTGAGCCCCGAAGAATTACAGTACATCTATGCACTGAACCCAGGCAGTTCAAATGAATCGCTTTTGCTCTCTAACTCTAACTCCCAACTGTGAATAACTTATCTGTTCTGAGTGGAGGTACACATCTAGCGCTAACATTATTTCTCGTGTGTGTGTGTGTGTGTGTGTGCTCTAAATTTCCTAAACGTATCGAATATTAAATCTTCCCTCACTGTGTAAACAGGGAGCACTTTTTTTAAGGCCCTTATCTGTTGTAAACACACCCCCCCCTCCCTGCCTGCGTGGGAGTGTGGGTCTATCCGGGCTGCGGTTCCCGGCCTGTGATTAGTTTGGGCAGCTGATGTGCCCCTCCCCACTCCTCAGACGTCGGCTGACAGCGCTAAGCTCTCGGACCCCAAGCCAACACGGCCCAGGGAGGCTCTGACGCAAACAGTCAGCAAGACGTGACCAACTAGTAAAAGGCCTTGTCGGCACCTTGTGAACGGAGATAGCAGCGTTCTTAATAGACACGTTGTCGTCCTCTGTTATCGCTTAGAAAACAAGTGTAAATGAAACCGTTCGCATGATCGAAATGATTAATCACTAAAGGAAACATGTTGAGTCCTTTCATTTATGCTTACCCAGCTGTGTGTGTGTGTGTGTGTGTGTGTGTGTGTGTGTGTGTGTGTCGTGCTTATTTGGGAGAGAAGGCGGTCTTATTGATCAACTGATCGGCCACTAATAACTCCAGACTCGTGTAGTTCCTGCCTCTTTGTTTTTCTAGTTAATCTTACATTTGTATTCAGTAAACAGCACAACAGGTGTGGGGAGAGGAACAACAACACAACCTTTGCCTTCAGAGTGTCCTCCTGTTTATCATTACCTCAAGCAACCCCCCCCCCCCCTTCCAAACACATACCACTCCACCCTGAGTGACACACGGGACAAAAGGACACCCTATGGATCACTCAAAAGGCATTCTGGGTACACTGAATGAGTGCAGCAAGTGTTCATTGTGTTGCAGCGTACTGGACTAGTCTGAGAGGATTCCGGAAGTGAATGCATAGAATGTGATTTTGCATCATGGAGGAGGGTGAATGTGACCGGGTGGTTTATTCATTAACCTCTACAACAATGTGTCTCGTGTGCTCTTTAGACGGCGAGTCCACCTAATAGTTTCAGTCCACACACACACACACACACACACACGCAGCCACAAACCTCACTGTAATTGCAAGACATGTGTGGACATGCCCGCGGTGGACACCTACAAAACAAACTCTGCCTCATGCTCTGCCTTTCTCCGCCAGGGGATAGGTGGCATTAGGCTAAACACAATGCACAGCCTATAGCCTGTGTCTAATATTACTCTGGGGAGGCCTTGGGGCTGACTGGCAGGCTGGTATGGTATGGGTGGTGGGGGTGGTGGGTGAACCGAGCCTTGTGGGACACATGCCTCTGTTCACGGGAATACAGCCAAGAGAATTCCTGCCCTGCACGAGAACTGTATACTGTACCCTTGCAAAACATATCTGATGGCATCTGAGCCTGTATTGAGTCTCACTAAGCAGAAGCTTATGCCACGGGAAGGATTTGAAACATTGTGTTTATATTGAGATTATATTATATTATGTTTGAGTTTCTTTTTGTTTTGGTCAATTTGGTTCACAAGGAGTGATGTTTTTCGACTCCTATAATCCCTGCAATGCACGGCCTTAGCCGTGGGAGCTCTGGGTGGCTTGGCGGGTGGGAGAGGGCAGGCGGTGGAATGTGCCTGGGTGTCCAACAAGGCAAAGCGAGGCGTGGTAGAGGAAGTTAGATGGAGGTCCATGTTGGTTTAATCCCAGTTGTGTTGTGGTGCCACTGCTGGCTGCCAGGATGGGTTCTGCCCATATACGGCATTGCAGCAAGGACCTCAGCACATCCATTTCACCCCAGCCGACAACCTCGTTTCCTTGTTTGGAACCGGGCCCGGTGAGACGACCTGTAGGCATTTGGTTGGCAGCAGTCTCGCGACTACTTAGAATTGTCAGCGTCTTGTATTGAGATAATGGAAGGTTGATGGGGACATGACATTTTCTTGAGCAATTCAACTCCTATTTAGAAAGACAATTCGATTGTATCCAGCCAGACTTACACTGGAAGCAATTGAAGCATTGTTTTGAACTAAATGTTACTTTGTAGTGAGCTGGTAGGCTGTTGTGCTTTGCTCATTGGCACTTGTTTGCTGTTGTGCCCTTAGTTAGAGAACAGTCTCTGCTATGGCCAGACCTTACTCTCGATTAAGAATTTGTGTGTTAATCATCTGACCAAAAGCTCAGTCATGAGCATCATTTCTACAATGCTAAATATAGAGCAAATTACAAAAGCCAACGCTCATTTCCTGCAGAGTGATAATGCAGATTTGTTATTTCAAAACAATGTACAACTCAAAGTAAAGGGGTACACTATGCAGTTACCCTTGCAGTACCATACCCATTAAGTTACATCAGAAATTGATCCCTTACCGGTTAATGTTTCATTGTGACTAGAGCATGGTTTGCATTTCAACTGTAAGACAAGAACAGCCATGTGTTTTAATGGGGGGATATGCATACCCCTCCACTTTCCATCTTCATTCAGATTGTATTTGTTGTGTTTAATAATAAACGAAAGAAACGTGGGCTTTTTTGAGTGTTACACTGACTTCCAGTTTTAGCCTGGCTGCTGTTGTTTTTTCTGCTAATGGTTAGTTTCCCTTTGGTGCTTTTAAAGTGTCACTTTTTATAAAGTCACAGTTAAACAGCCCCTGGATGGTTGTTCATTTTTCTGTGTTTATCCTCTGTATGGACTGTAATCGCATAGGTATTTTTTTGTCACGTTAAATATGTGATTTATGTGAAGTCTGTTGCTGCCACGTATCACTGTAAAGCTCCCTGGCTGTCCCAAGTTCAAACATTAATTCAGTCAGTGTTAAATTTATGTCTGCGATTCAGTTATTTTATTTAGCCTGCAAATGCTAAGGGCATGTGTGTCCGCATGTCAAAATGTGTGGTTAGTTATACTATTTACTAAAAAATGTGCACATTTTTGGATGCATATTTTCTACTTTGGTCTGGCCATGGCCTAGATTAGATTTGACTAGATAGAATTGTATTAATCCCTTCAGGGAAATGCAAGGACAGACGTCTATTACGTCAGGGTAAAAAATGGGTTACAGGAGGTTAGAGGAGAACTTATCCAGGCAACCTAAAAGAAAGTCCCCTAATGAGCATCGTACTGTAGCTGCCCTAGAGGTGTGAATGGTTCTAGGATACTGCTCGAAAGAAGAATGTGACTGTAATTTAGGCCTAGTAATGTTAAGCTACAGGGTAAGATTGTAGTTCTATCTCAGTAGATACCCACACATGTTTGAATTTGAGTTCGAAATGTTCTCTGCAATGTTGCAGTTGGCAACAGTTTCAGTTCTATTCAGAGGATGATTCATGACTTTGCTTGTAAAACAAATGTTGTTTGTCAGTATGTTAGTGTTTCTTCTTTCAGTTTCACTTAATATACAACTTCATAAGTTGGCCCTGATGGATGCTACGTTAGCACATCATGTTGTTTGCTGTATAGAACACTAGAAAACCTTTTTTTTTTATCTTAATCTGAGCATTGAACTTTTGAGTTAACAGCTGTTTACACTGCAAATTGATAAAGTTGCAAATACTTAACAAATGTCAAAGTTGTGTAATTTGCTGATGTTTTTTCTGTTTCTTTTTCAGACTTGTGTCTTCAGACTCCAGTGTGGAACTACTGACTGTAACAGCAGTCTCTTCCTAATATCTAGTTTACCTGTTTGCAATGGCACCCCGACCTTGTGAGTTTCAAACCCATGTCTGACCATGGGTTTAGGGCTTGACATTAACTTCACTTAGGATATGAGCAAACCTAGTTCTAAAAACCAGCGGACATTTTTGATTTTACTGAAGGCTCACCCGGCTTCTACTTCCACTTGATGCAGTCAGAAAACCTGTTTAACAAGAAGCTCCAGGGTCTTAAGAGCATGGGGCCACCTATCTCCAACATGCAGGGAGCCCCCGCCAAGCCCAAGATGGGGGTTCGGGCGCGGGCTTCAGACTGGCCTCCGCGGAGAGACGGTTGGGAGGCCACGCCTCCACCGAGGTTTGACAGTCTGCTCCCAAGCCTCCAAAATGTACCACTTTCCAAGGAAACCGTAGCTTTCCTCAAGAAGAGTCAGGAACTGCTGGCAAATTCCGAGTATTCCGACGGAAAATTCCCACTGTGTGATCTTCTAAGCCATTCTCCGATGAAGGGCATGTCCAGGATGAAGAGGAGCAACAGTGAGGTCACCATAAGTGACATTGGCACTGAAGACATGGACCACACGTCTATCAATCCCAATACGGGAGCAACGTTAAGGCGCGAGTACGGCAGCACCTCCTCTCTGGAGCGCCAGGGTCAGTCCGGCGATGACGATGTTGTTGCGGCGATGCTGAGGGCCTATCAGGCGGAGCAGGAGCAGGTGGAGCAGCCCAGCGCCCCGCCGCCGCAGAGCTTTCCGGAAGTCGCACGTCTTAACACTGCCGTCTCCCCGAGCCTTCAGACGGCCGCACAGATCGCGCGAGGTGACATTGTCTGCATCCCAGGCTACGACTACGTGGATAGCTCCATGCTCTACAGCCGAGAAAGGGACCGCTCCTTCGTGCAACGGATGAAGTCGGAGAAAGCAGAAACGTCCATTTTCCGCCGGCTGAGGAGCGTAAAAAGTGACGGGGAAGCCGCGGACCAGCATGACGCGAGGTTGAGCCGGGGTTTGACTTTCCAGAAGTGCTTCTCTCACTACGACGTCCAGAGCGTCCTCTTCAACATCGGCGAGGCCGTTGTAAGCCGTGCCAACCTGGGGCGCCGGAAGAACACCACCACGGGTGCCTCCGCCGCATCCCAGCTCCAGTGCTCGGGATCAGGGGACCCCGCTGTACCCTTCTCCTTCTTCGAGTCTCCGCTCGGAAGCTCAGAGGACCTCGGGCGTCGGATGAACATGGAAGCTGATGATGGGGATGGGAAGAGCAATAACTTGGTTCTCAGCTGTCCTTTCTTTCGCAATGAGACTGGCGGGGAAGCTGAGAGGAAGCTGTCTTCAACCAGGTCCAGCACTGGTGGAGGAGATGTCTACCCTGGTGAAGCTACTCTGGGCAGCCGATGCACCAATGCCGGGGTGTCGGTGCTAGAAATGCCCAGAGAAAGCCAAGGATTTCCTCGTGATATGATGAAGCGCTTTACCATAGAGCATGTTGACCTAGGGGCATACTACTACCGGAAATACTTTTACAATAAAGGTAAGTGCTCAGAAATGAGACCGCATTTAGTGTTTTCTAATAAAAATACAGCTTCCATTATTGAGAGGTTAACCCCAAGAAATGGTGCTCACATAGTAACGTGTTTCTTTTATTTTATCTACATAAATAAATGGGTAAAGTCTTGAACAGGGGCAATGTGCTCTTTTAATAATGTCTGCATTAACTACGTTGCAAGCTGGTGCTTCAGGATAAAGTCTCGAACAATTTCTGTATGCATTTAATCTGATGCCAGCATAGGAGCACAGACGAGCCTAAATCTAAAGGTGTCTGCCTTCTAGTGATGATGATTTGAGTGTGTTAAATTGAAATAAGTGAATATGATTATGGTTAATGCGATGAATTTTAGCTTGATTACAACTCAAGAATTATTTTCATTTGAGAATGATGCCATTAACGGTCTCTCAAAAAACCACAAGGGTGTTTTTAAATTTGTTTTTATTAGGGCTCGGGTAGCAAGACATAAATTATGGTATTAATAATGTAAAAATCACTCACATGCTGCAGTATTGGTGAGAACGGTATATTCCTTATGTTGACTTTTCAGTAGGCTCTTTCAAGGCTCTGTGCTACAGTATGCTGTAGTAAGTTACGGTATTCTACTACATACATTAGACCAAAACATTTTATACTCTTAAAACTATAGCTGTTCAACCTAATGGACATTGCTGTTAACATATAGAAGGGTAGGGGGGTTACTGTTAGATTCATGGAGGATTTATGTACACATGGGTAATGTGCAGCTTATGCTATTTATCTGAGGTAGAGAGATAAATATGTATGTTTGGCAACACTTGAGCTACAGTAGCTACAGAAAATAAAGGTTGGGAATTGCAACAAAAATGTTTTTACAAGGTGACATTCATCCTAGAATGGTGGATTAGGGGAATATCAATACATTTCAAGGTATTCTTTTATTTAATGCCAATATGAAGTGTATTTAATGTATTTCCTATGCAAAAATAATGTAGTTACTAGAGAGAAAACTTAAATATGGATGAATCACAAAGCAGCTAATTAACCAATGGCACCATATTTACCACAGCTTTCCCCACCTTTCTCCTTGCTGCCAGATCACCAGAACTACTTTGGTAGTGATGAGAACCTTGGCCCAGTGGCACTCAGCGTACGCAGAGAGAAGCTGGAAGATAGCAAAGAGGGGCCGCAGTACAACTACCGGGTCATCTTCAGAACCAGCGAGGTGAAGCGCTGCTACACCTGCTTGTTTTTCTACAGTCAAAATGCCTGTGCAGTATATACTACTGTAGTATTTTATATGGATGGCACCATCCAGTCTTTTCAGTACAGATACTGACATTTTGGGTATCGGGCCGATATAGAGTACCAAGCCGATGCCAGTGTTAAATTAAGTTTAAAATTAAGTTGCAAAGAAATGACAGCCAATCTCTATTTTAGGACTTTTAGAAACCTGCTGCTGATAGTGTGGCCTGGGTAGATTAGACATGGCTGATGCTTCACAGTAGACTTGCATGTGTAAATTAATTGAAATGGATTAACCCCATGGATCGTAAGTAGTGTACAATTTCAAGTTATTTAAAATGTGGTTTCATTTAAGAAATGAGTAAATGTAAAGGTGGGTGGTTCTTCATTCTTACACTGTTGTTCTTCTGGGGGGTAATGCGTCTTTGATTTGACATTATTCTGACCTTTGACCTCTGCACTGTTTGACGGATAGATTGGTACGTTGCGGTAGATTGTTACAGAAACCTATTATAGTTTTAATGCTGACATTGTGTGAAAAAGCATCAGTCTAATGTGTAATGTCAAATAAATGAATCCATATGCAATGAACTGTTCTGTCAAGAGGAAGGATCATCCTTGACGTTCATGCAAGAGTGTCCCACACGGTGTGGAGATTGAAGTACCCGCTCTCTTTGCACGTTCAAAGATCAACGAACCAAGCAACGTTTGTCTTTGTCTTGCATGTCCTCGCTCACTAACGTGGGCGTGTTTCTCCAGCTCACCACCCTGCGTGGAGCCATCTTGGAGGATGCCGTGCCGTCCACTAACAAGCACGGCACAGTCAGGGGCCTCCCTCTGAAGGAGGTGCTGGAGTACATTGTCCCTGAGCTCCACATCCAGTGCCTGCGCCTGGCCAGCAGCTCCCCGAAGGTCCCAGAACAGCTTCTCAAGCTGGACCAACAGGGGGTGAGCTCAGTGGGTTCAGTGGGTTCACAGTGTGGGGCCGGACCAATGAGTCAATGAGCTAATCTTGGACCTGATATAAACAATTAGCATTAGTCTGAACATTATCTTTGGTGTACATTAGTATTTATTGTTATATTTTGATTGTGATGAACAATTTTGATCATATGAATGATAATAATTATGAATAGATCAATTCATTTATTGAATATCCTATTTAAGATTAGAACAGATTATATTTTCAAATATGTTTTAATGTAATTTATCAAATGTCTCTTTTTAATATCTCTTATTTCTGTATCTGCAACAAATTAACAAACGCTTTAAAAACAAGGGACAAACTAGGCAATCAAAATAATATTGTGAATTACAACACTACAAATGAAGTATGAATCAGTGTAAACGGCATATCTCGGGCTGTATAACAAAAGGTATCTTCAAAAATCCATCTTGAAGAGTTATTTCCAGAAAGCCACAGGTCCTATCCCTCAATAACAAATTCCTCGCTCCCATCCCCGGCTCACTGTTTCCTCATGTTTCCATGGAGATTGCCATGGCACTTGGCGGCGGCAGCTGCTCTCATGGTGAAGAGCGCTAAGGCCACCAGCCTGCGTGAAATTGAAGATTTTGTTCCACAAATCGATTTTTGCTTTGATGGCTCAGGGCTTTGAGAGCTCAGAGAGAAACCAGTACTGGTGAATAAAGGTCACACTTTTTGAGATAGACATGAGTGGGGGAGGGAGAGGGGGTGCAGAACTCTCAAAAGTCATCCTATTTACAGCACCTTCATTCACATACTTCTTAATATTTTAAATGTTTTACTCTAAGTCTAGCTCAACATTCTCCGACTGCTATCAAGACCCTTTGCCTCACCCATACACTCCAGTTTCTTACTGTCCTTCATAGGGGATCGTTGTGATTCTGCGAGCATAGGTGTTATTTTGTTTCCTGAATGGTGAAGTGAGACCTCTCAGAGAGGCTCATACATTATTCAGGTGCAGTCACTGTGTGTTGTCTGCTGGGCATAGGAAATGTAATCACTCTCCTTTTGTGGTGCAGACTTCCCCTGTTCTGATTGATAGCACACTTGGCACGCCATACCGCACAGGGTCAGGTAATGGTTATTGATAACCCGTGATAAAATGCTTTTTCAAGTCAAATAGTAGATAGCTGGCTATTTACCAAGCCTTTCAGGCCAGTCTCGACATTTGCCGTCAGTTTAGGATTTAGAAGGTTAAATTGTTTTGGTCCTGTGCAGCTCAAGGCAGTAACGCTGCCAAAGTATTTTAGGTGTTTTATTTGGCCCAAGTCCACCAAAAATAAATTGTCTTTCAAGATGTTTCGATCTACATAATTTCATATCATGTTTTATATACAGTATGTCAATAAAATGATTAGAATAGATGATGGCATTAGTTAAGTAGGTTGTTTTGCATGCATGAACCGGGTTATATCCTCCCAACATCTTCGGGAAAATATATTTCTGTATGATATTCCCAATGGGATCAGTGATGTGCATGCCCAATTCCAACCCGGGAATGATCTGGGCTTTTTCTCCAGCTGAGCTTTCAGCACAAGGTGGGCATCCTGCTGTGTAGAGCAGGTCAAAGCACAGAAGAGGAGATGTACAACAACGAGAGTGCCAGTCCAGCTCTGGAGCAGTTCCTGGACCTACTGGGCCAGAAGGTCCATCTTAAAGGCTTTAACAAGTACAGAGCTCAGCTTGACACAACAAGTAAGAACCTCAGCACCAACCATCTTGCATGTTAGACCATCTCAGATTACCTTTAGGACCCTTGAGGGTACATTTAGTTGTTATATGCATGCTTCTTATCACATTTATGCAAATTATTACTTCATCTTCAGTAGGAGGTTCCAGCAACCACCAATTCAAAAGTATTCGTCAGGATAGCCTATAATGGAATATAACGGAACGGGACTTTAATGTACAAAACACTATACTGTAATTTCTGCTAGTTTTAAATCTGGAATGGATATTAATGTCTGCGAGATTTTTACTTGGTGTTTGTCTCCCAGCTGACTCCACAGGGACCCATTCTCTTTACACCACCTATAGAGATTATGAGCTGATGTTCCATGTCTCCACACTGCTACCGTACATGCCCAACAACAGACAACAGGTGAGCTTATCTTCCTTATCCTCTCTCTGTTGGGGTGGTAATGTTACCATGCTAGTTTAGTTGGTATTTCCCTCGCCATTGCATCTGTTTGAGGGGAAAACATGTCTGCCCCCAATCTAGCGAAACACCCAATACTATATCAGCAAATAAAAAGTATAATGTTATAAACACTTTGAATTAATGTCCTGTATGAATATAATTTCAATGTAATGACTGAATATCACTTGAAGGATTACTGCAGGATAACACGTCCCCTGACCTACTAACCAAAACATATCTTACACTCCGCAGAAAGTATCCCCAAGCATCTTTGCTGGATCCAGACCACAGTTGTCATTTTGCCGTTCAGTGCCTACGTTGTTTAAATGGAACACGCGATTACGCCCGTCTCGGCACCCATAGGCGTGTGAGCTTTAAAATAGGGTGACATTGTTGTCCCGTTGCTATCTAGAGGCATTGGAAAGTGACACATACATGGACGCATATCAGATAATGTGAAATAAAAGTATTTCACTATTAAGAGCACTTTATCAAGATGGTAGTCTAATTTGTGCCTACAGAGGCGGGCGCACACTATGCTTGTTACACACGGATGGGTGCACATGCATTCTTAATATTACATGTATTAAGATTACAATGAAAAATGGTAGTATTGAGTACATGGAGATATTTTATCCTGCTGGAATGTTTTCTTGCAGTGGGATGGTCTGTTTGCAAATGCTTTTCTATTGCAGAGAAGCGTTTATAATGGCACCGTGCTAAGGCGCAAGCTCTCACACCTGGTTTAGGAATGGAGACGCTACACTGATTGCTCTATTGCACGTGGCATTCCAGACACACCCTGGCGTTGCAAACATGTCTTCCCACCGTTAAACCAGCAAAAGTAGACATGGCCGCGCCATAAATGGATTTGTGCCGTGTGCTATACACCATGAGCTTAGCTCGTTAGGGCCTGCCATTTTCATCTGTTAATTCCCGCTGGGAACATTTTTGCCATTTCAAGCCCCTCTGTGCTCCTCTCAACAGACTTCTCATTTCGCAGATATTGATATTTCATTTAATCACGCCCATATTTGACTGATAATTGATATTTCAATTGCTGGAGATGTTGCCGTAGCAACACGTCCTCATGCAGCCACCAATCACCAATTAACACCGTCTGTGATGTGTGCGGTACAGAGGAGCTGCTAATTATACAGCTGATGTACACAGTCTTTGAACCAGTTCAGTGTTCTGTGTACTTAAAACATGCTCTTAGACTATTGTTTCATGCTGAAAAAGAACATATTTATGTCATGATTTACATGTCATTCCCAAAGCGCCACCTTTTCAACCATATTATTATTTACTCTCTATATCGTACCACTAACCAAAATTAGGCAAACAAAAAATAGAATTATGTGGCTGATGCTCAGATTTACATCACTCTCTTACCATGTGGCTATAGCCCAATAGCCTCCCTCTACAGTGCATCAAATAAAGTGTGACCATATTTTTCAGAAGGTCTTTCACCAGACTAAAGATTGAGGCTAAAATACATTTCATGCTAAAGAAAACATATTAGCACTAGCAGTTGATGGCTGTATTGACTAAATCAGATCTCAACCTTAATAGCCACATTCAATTAAAATAATCTCTAAATAAAAATGTGCCTATTTTTTATAGCAAAACTGAGATTTCATATCCAGACTTACAAGACTTAGAAATACATATCAATGTTCATATCTATTAACAGTATCTGTCTACTTGTCATGTCTGTAATGTTTTAAGATAGAGGGCTGTTGATGGTTCTGTACGCTACCAGGATTGTATTTGCATGGTACTCAGTGCAACAGGCAATGCAATACTTTTGTTGGTTTGTTGTTATTATAGCTTGTATGTTTCATACACTAGCAACTGAATTCCCTCTATCTCCAGCAAATCAGACTTCAGATTCATGGCTTTGCCTTAGACGTTGATTAGGAGGATTTGTGGGATTATGCATTTGGTCATGTCTGCTAGTCCAAGATAAGATAAAAGACCCTCAATAGTTTAAGGCCCTTCATCTTTACTAAGATTAGAGGTGCAGCAATCTTTTAGAAGTTGAATCATCTATACACAGACCTGACAGGCAGAGCTCTGTAGTTCTGCTGTTTATTAATATAGACAGGCCTCAATCACGCTGTAATGATCAATAATAACGATGACTTTGGTAAAACATACGTTGATAATGTGCAGTTTTTGTTTAAGTGCGAGTCTCGCCTTCACAGTAGTGTAGACAAATTCACCGGTGTGTCGATGTATTGTTCACGCTCTGTTTTTACCCAGCTACTGCGGAAGCGACACATTGGAAACGACATCGTGACCGTCATCTTCCAAGAGCCTGGAGCTCTTCCCTTCACCCCCAAAAACATCCGCTCGCACTTCCAACACGTCTTCATCATCGTGCGGGTGCACAGCCCGTGCACGGAGAACGTGTGCTACAGGTGGGTCATGCAGAGCGTCCCGTTCTTGGCACAGAAAACTCACTCACTTGGTTTCTAGCATACGGTGAATGATACTGAATGGCACAACTAGTGCTGTAGGTATCCCAACCGTCCTATTGACCCATTTATTTTGGTGGCTGGGTTCTCTCCACAGCTTCTAGTTGCTGGGTTTAGATATGAATATGGCGTCTACTGCTAAAATATCTTTATTGACTTATGTCTTGTCTCATAATCCATATGGTCAGGACTGTTATATAATGTATACTTGTTTTATTCATGTTCATTGTTAATTAACATGTAAATGAACATGAAGCGACAATAAACCGTTGACGTTGATTTGAACTAAAATACTATCCCCCATCCATGTTCATTGTTAA
The DNA here is from genome assembly GCA_025434125.1 of Chologaster cornuta. Lineage (NCBI taxonomy): Eukaryota > Metazoa > Chordata > Actinopteri > Percopsiformes > Amblyopsidae > Chologaster > Chologaster cornuta. The sequence goes on from JAODVN010075504.1 coordinate 21,583, forward strand.
TTAACATGTATATGAACATGAACCGACAAACCGTTGCTGTTGATTTGAACTAAAGCACTATCCTCCATCCATGTTCATTGTTAATTAACATGTATATGAACATGAAGCGACAATAAACCGTTGCTGTTAATTTGAACTAAAGCACTATCCTCCATCCTTAGTGTTGCTGTGAGCAGATCCAAAGATGTCTTGCCGTTCGGCCCTCCCATCCCAGCAGGGATCATGTTCCCCAACTCCCCCGCCTTCAGGGACTTCCTCCTCACCAAGATGATCAACGCGGAGAGCGCCGTGCACAAGTCGGACAAGTTCCGTGCTATGGCCATGCGCACCAGGCAGGAGTACCTGAAGGACCTGGCCCAGAACTACGTCAGCGCCACGCCCGTGGACTGCTCCGTCGCCAAGTTCAGCTTCATCACCCTGGGCGCCAAGAAGAAGGAGCGTACGAGGCCACGCCCAAACGCTCACCTGCACAGTACCGGGGCGGTGACCTGGGCTGTGGTTGCCCGGGACTACAGCCAGCTTACGGACATCAGCTGCCTGCTGGCCATTTCCAACGAGTTTGTGGCGCTGATAGAGGAAGCTTCTAGAGAGGTGGTGTTTAACTGCTACTGTCGCGATGTCATCGCCTGGAGTGTCAAGGTGGGCAGCGTCAAGCTGTTCTACGAGCGAGGGGAGTGCGTCGTGTTCTGCGCTCGAGAGGGATGCTGGGAAGATGTTCGCGAGATCTCTCGGAGGCTGGAAGTGAGTTACCTTTACCTGTTCCAGAAGGATAAATGAGTGAATGCATTATGTGAAGACTGTATGAACGTTGCGTAGATGCAAGCTGCCAGGTGCAGATATGGATAGGCCGCGCATCACAGATTATTGCTGCGTCAGATACGCCACTCCACCTCGATTCGAGAGCTCTCCTCTCTGTACAGTGGGGAATCAAGAATATTCATAGCCGCAATTTAACCTTTCACACACGCACGCACATGCGCACACGCACGCCTGCACGCACGCACTTCTCTAGTCACGTACACAGTTGTTTTAAAGCAAAACAAATCAGATCACAGTACCCTACAGTTGCGACGGAAGCACAATAGGACCAAATCTAGCATTTGTTGTGTGTAACCACTATTGGATATGACTGGAATATGGCCTGTGATTAAATAAATGTTTATATCAAGAATCTACAGTACATCATAATTGATGCTGAATCTTAAAAATCTGATCTGTGGGTCTGCCACGTTATTTTGTTAACAAAACTTTTCTCAATATAAGATGAATTTGCTGACTGTAGAAAGATGGAAAAATTAGTTTCTACTGTTTACACATTTTACCTTAATTGTTAGCAAGTTTTTTTTATCCATGCAAACACAAATAGCTTAGCGCAAGATACTGACTGCTAAGGTCAACACTGTCATTCTTTCCTTGTTTTCCCCCTACTTTTAAAGGTCAAGGTTGTGTACACTGCTCCATGTTTTAAGACTGATTATAACGTGTAGTCACAGCCTGTCATTTCTGGAAAACCTGTTGGGCGACTCTATAGAAAGTGGTAATGGAATTTGCTTTAGATTTGTCTGAAGTGTGGATTTTAAATGGTAACCCACAATAATGACTGGCCAGGATTTAGTGAGTCTACCTTGAACCTGACAATTACATTTTACAGTCTAAAATCAATCCCGGCTGCAGGCGGTAAACATTTCCCGTCATCTTGCGTATTAGGTGTATTTCAGAGGCGTTAATAAGGTTTCATTAAAGCTTCCTTTGTAATAACTACATAATCGTGGCATAAGTAACTTCTTGATCTTCTAATCTTCTGTCTTTCATCTTTACACCATAATATATAAAGTGACATCATGTAATGCACATTCAATGTTTCCCATAAATCTAAAATATTTACATTTTGTGTATGTTAACTATGAAGGTAGACTGTTTTAAAATAAAACTCTGACAATACACATTTCATTCATAAGCTGCGGTCTGCTGTGTTTACTGTACTCTTTTGATCATGCAGTCCTTTGTGATTCATTCCCGTCCTAACGATATGATGTGACCCCCCAGGTGGTGTCTCGAGGCTGTGAGACTGTAGAGGTCACCTTGCGGAGGAACGCCCTGGGCCAGCTGGGTTTCCATGTCAACTTCGAGGGCGTGGTGGCCGACGTGGAGCCCTTCGGCTTCGCCTGGCAGGCCGGCCTCCGACCCAGCTGCAGGCTGGTGGAGATCTGCAACGTTGCCGTGGCGAGCCTGAACCACGAGCAGATGATTGACCTCCTGCGCACGTCGGCGCTGGTCAGTGTGGTGATCGTCCAGCCGCACGAGGACGGCGTCCCACGGAGGTACAGCGGGCCGTGTGTCGTGTTATCCAGGGACATAACATCACGTGTGCTGCCTGGTGTCACTGTCTGGTTTAGATACTGGCTTTTACCGGTGTCAAACCTGTTTGAAGCAAATGTAAATGTACAGTATATACAGTTTTCCAACAGAATCAACAACTGTTGGATTGAAGGCTGGTGGTTGTAGTAAAAGAAGTCAAACTGGTTTGTAGGAATAGCTATATGACTTGGATCTGAATATTTTCCCACTAATAAGAACAGAACAGGAGCACCTACAGAACCAGCCAGTTAGCAGTGTGAGAAATGGTTAAACACACATTGAAGTGAAATGTTGAGTGAGAAGAATCTTTTATTGAAGACCCTGTACGTCAAATGTTTCTCATTTTAATTAGTTGGTTGCTAATTCAATATTTTTTGAAATGTCAGGAGGTTGATGAGTTTATATTTTTTGAATATGGAATGGTGTCTGGAATTGCAGTAGCATTGGGATTGGGGGTAATCCTAAAAATGTAATCCTTGTGCCATAATCAGATTTCATGTTATTTAAATGCACTCAGTCATGTATTTAATGTGTTGAGAACAGCAACATACAAAAAATCTCTTTTTTTAAAGACAATTTTAGTAGTTAGTGGCTGTTTTTGTATTTTAGCACAAATTATTATATATATATATATATATATATATATATATGTATATGTATATGTATATGTATAT
>JAODVN010075614.1:0-10087 GCA_025434125.1 Chologaster cornuta
ATAAAATACTCTCAAGATGCAAAGCACTTTAAGATGCAAACCTTGTATGAATATATACATTTAATATTATTACTACTATGACACTGTATGTGGCTGGGCCAACACCCGCCATGTCTGTTAAAATGGTTGGCTGTGGATGACACATAAAACACACACAGAAAATAGCTAATTCTTCTACGTTATGAATCTCCAGCTGACCAGTTTGAAACATATTTTATATATGTACCTGGTATACATATGTACGTTTGTGTATCCATATTTATGCAAATCATTTAGTTTTTTTGGACTAAAACATTGATTAGCAGGTCTACAGTATCTATTGTTCACACATTCCAGCATAGACGTTTGGCATAGTTCTTCAAGCACTCACAATGCACCATTGTCAATGGCCTGAACTTTATCAGAAATGTTTTGTTCCCCAAAGGCATTTTAACCTCAGACCCATAACATGTAATACCAATAGGAGGGAAACTAGATCACCAACCAGCAAATTCTTCAGTGTAGAAATGGAGAATAACACTTAATGCTTTCCAGTAGACCGAGATATTTCTTTGTACATACATACATATCTTAAACTATTCCAAGGAACAGATATAAAGATGAAGAATTTCACTGATACATTACTTGCTTGTAAATTTCAAAACTCAACACAGCAATCCTGCATTCTGCAAGGAATCTAATCATCGACCTCTAGCTACTGCTGGACTAAGTCATACTTCTGCAGGATTTTGGCTTGGCCTATACAACAGTGGGGGTATTCTGTGGCCATGACCTTCATAATTAACCTCTCTTTCTGTCAGGAACTCTGTCATAGGGGAGAGTCAGTTTATATCTAGTGGGGGGGAAAAATCATCTCTATATTGCTCTGGTTATAATATACTTTTAAGTATTAGTTGGGTGAGGTTTAACCACATGAAGAAGCTGGTAGCATCTCACCACAAACCCACCTGACATCTTAGTGGGCAAAATGTATTGCCAATAATGTTAACTGTGTCCAGTTCATATTTTACCAAGCTTCAATCTAAGCCTGGCCAATTGCATCAGTGTGGATTAACAAAACAAAAAAAAAAAAAAAAAAAAAAGTTTTTTGAAACAACCACTAGTGCACTGTACACTAAGGCAGGGTGTTCACCATTTAACACATGAATATTACTATGACCCCAATAGAGCAATTTTAAGGATAATAAGAGTAGGACTATAGTAGAGAAAGACAAAAGCCAGGTGTTCCGGTTCACTTTGAAAAAGAACATTAGCGTATTAGTCATTGTACCATGTTGGAAGCAAGAAATGGGCCAGTATACTGTACGTAAATGCAGCATCTCCATGGAGAGGGCACGATTAGCCTCTGGAACTTTAACAGAAATTGAAAAACTATGCATTTCCTCCTGTTAACACAGAGAACCAAATAGTTCAAATGGGGGAGGGGATGTGTGTGCAAGATTCTGACTAAAAGACAGTGAAAATGTAAAAAATTATCAATAAATGGAAGAAGATTTTTTTTAAAGTGGCAACAAGTAGTTCATTTCCATGTCCTTCCATTCGTCCTAAATCACTTGGTCAGGGCGGCCACCCAAGCATCGAGGCAGCTGGTCAGGCGTGGCCACCTGCTTAACTCAGTTACGGTTCCACGCGTCAGACAATGTACTGATAGACATCTGCTTTGCCGTGGTCCGGTGTTGCGAATGGACTCAGCCAGGCTATGGAGAACGGATGTCCAAACACGACCTTCAGGTTCATCCATTTGGACCTTTTCGCCCACCTTCGCTCCTCCTTTTTCAGCTGCTCAATACCCTGTAATACAGTGAATTTAACAAAACATTTGCGGTGGTGAAACGCTAGCATGTGTGACTGACTACATTAGTGTAGTGGCTGTGGATCACTGGCTACGACAAAAACCATAGCATTACAAACAAGTAAAGGCCAATGCATAATATATTGTTCAGCAAATAAGTATTCACTTACAGAAATAAAACTAACCCTAACTATATACTACAAAATAATTTCAAACACTCATCTTTAGGGCATCTGCACCATTGGTGATCTCAAATAAAATACTTTTAAGACATTTTAAAGACCACCATAGTTATCGCAAGCAAATAGCCAAAAAATAATAAATATTGGCATTCACCATGCCTTATTACTATATTTTATTGTTTGTTAAGCAATTCAAGACTTTCTATGTACACAGTAATTGATATAGACCAACTGATCATCCAGACCAGAAGCCATCCCCATCAAACTAACCACAGCAAGACACTACCATGTTACCGCTGCGGTAAAGATAATTAACATAATTTAAAATAGGTAGGCTACTATTTCATAATTAAAATTCCTGAAATATATACATTTTAAATCTCAGAACTTTTGTAGAATCACCCAGTTAGGCAATAAACCCAGATTAGAGCAATTAATCATGTAACATAAATATGTTTAGTGTGTCTGTCCGTGCTCTCATTGAACATGACGAGTGATTGTCAGTTAATTACTCATTCTTCACAGAAGATTAGCATACACTCAATAAACAGTAATAGGCTACCGAATGTAATTTGATTAGGTATGCTATTTTGTCCCTGCAGATGTTAATGATAAATGATCATGAATCAAATCTACATATTCAAAGTCATGTCTACAATTATTTACAAATATATTTACAATTCATGTTTTTGAGTAGAGTGGGTCTTAAAAAAAATAAAATCACTAATAACAAATGCAGTGGTATAGAAGAAGAAGAAGATGATGAATTCTGAAGTTTAAAGACTAGGACTACAACTTGGCTGAAACACTTCTGGGGAATGGTGAATGGCAGAGGCAACCACTCACCGTCTCATCAGTACAGATGGAATGGACCTGGCTGCCGAACATGACAGCGGTAAACAGCAGAAAGAGGAGGCCCTCGAAGCACAGCATGATGAGAAGGATGACGGTGGCAGGAGGAGAGAAGTTACTGCACTCTGTGGAGGGAGGAGCGTGGAGGAGAGGGCAGGAGAGAAACGGCATACAGTAAGATTGTAAGATAATTCACTTGTCAAATTCACCAAATATCTCCTCGCCTGAAGCTAACCGTTGTGTGCACGCCGACACAATTATCCGGTACCTACATTAACCTGACATGCCAGAGGAATTGTTGTCACAAGTTCATCTGGGGTGCTGTATATTGAAACAGTTAAAACATACTGGGCAGTTGATTGGATGAAGCATCTGGTCGTTTTTGCTGTCGGCACACCTAAACCACGCTAATATAGCTATAAACACGATGCTAATTGGAAAACCACGCCCGCATAGCTATAAACACGATGCTAATTTGAAAACCATGCCTGCATAGCAGTAAACATGATGCTAATTGGAAAACTACACCCGCCTAGCTATAAACACGATGCTAATTGGAAAACCATGCCTGCATAGCTATAAACATGATGCTAATTGGAAAACCACGCCCACATAGCTATAAAATCAATGCTAAATGAAAAACCACGCCCATATAGCTATAAACACGATGCTAATTGGAAAACCACACCCATATAGCTATAAACACAATTCTAATTGGAAAACCACGATCGCATAGCTATTAACACGATGCTAATTGGAAAACCACATCCATATAGCTATAAACACAATGCTAATTGGAAAACCACGCCCGCATAGCTATAAACACGATGCTATGGAAAACCATGCCCGCATAGCTATAAACACGATGCTATGGAAAACCACGCCTGCATAGCTATAAACACAGTGCTAATTGGAAAACCACGCCCATATAACTATAAACACAATGCTAATTGAAAACCACGCCCATATAGCTATAAACACGATGCTAATTGGAAAACCACACCCATATAGCTATAAATACAACACTGATTGGAAAGTTCAGATGCTCGGACACATAGAAAATGATTCAGAGGCTTTCCAGACTGAATCTCACTGCAAAATTAAACTGAAGCTTGCAAGATCAGGGTGGTCTCGTGAGGCTACCTCTACACAGCGCTGGTTCTGTAAATAGCGAATAGGGATTGGTATCGTTAAGATTTTAACAATATTACTACTCTTACCAATACTGCTTACTATTCTGGTACTTAAGAGTAGCCTTTATAAACAGTACATTGATATTGTACATCAAATAATTGATTGGGCACCAACAACTTGAATTGATATCTTTTAGGGTTAATGTCTAAATGTTAAAGCCTTAGAAAAAGTAATTTTAATCTCATCTGTTATTTAAACTAACAATTGTGTTGTTGAACATTGTACATAGGCCTACTTATAATAAAGATGGCTAGGCTAATTCTAAAGCTGTCTGGCCAGCTAGACTAGTCTGCAGTGCAAACAGCATAATTAGATGGCCACGCCCAAAAACAGTCTATCCTCAGAATCTTAAGAGTCATGACTTTCGGAAATAAAACAATGGATGTGTTTATATTTTCTGCACATTAATCCAAATAAGACAGATGTTCATTATTGAACCGGCCAGGCATAGACACCTGTTCAAGGACGCCACACTTATCTAATTGTAATATTACTCAGAGTAACTCAGCAAAAAATGCAGGGGTGATATCTTTTCTTTTGATTTGCAGACTTTGATAGATGCAGAGTCTCTAATTAATATGTGTGTTTGTATCTTTGCATCTAGATTACCGTAATGGTAATAAATAGTATAAAAATACTTTTATACACACCATACTTTATTTAGTGTTTTTGGAATCTGTAATCTATGTGTAACTGTTTGTTGTCCTGCAAATTTGCGCATTGTCTTAGCCAGGTCGGCGTTGAAAATGGAAATGTGTTCTCAATCGACCTACCTGGTTAAATAAACCTTTAATAAATGTAAAATACTTTTTTAATTTAAATTAACTTGACTAGATGTGTTACTCTTATCGGTGAGATGAGTCTGGCAACGGGCTTCACAATGGCAGACCCACTCTAGAGATTGAGGGAGCAGAGGTGGATGTGGTGGCTTTCAGGGATGTTCATTTACAAACAATAACCCTCTCTTATTTTATAGCTAACTACAGGCAGATCTTGCTCTAGGACGCTTTACATCATGCCTATTCAATGCCGGGGGTCAAATGTGCCCCACCTACTGCCCCCATGTGGGGATTGAATCCATGAACACTATACATTAGTTTAATATATTGTATAACAACTATACAAATCAAGTATATATATATATATATATATATGGTTCCAATACAAGTCTAACTAACTTAATTTTTTGTTTTGTCTAACAAATGGGGTTAGTCATCTTGCTCTCGGAAGCTTTACATGAAGGCCCACACCAGGGCTCGAACCCAAGAGGAACCCAACTGCAACGGAACGGTTATACTCACTCGCCCAGTCATCCTCAAAGCAGAAGACAAAATGGAAAGCCACCATTACTAAAGCGTGGAGGGATATAAGTGCAATGTACATCTGAAAGCAAAAAATAAATAAAATTAATTTAAAAATAAATCACCTGTTAAATGAAATTCACAGTTAACCAAGAAGGGTGAAAGGAAGACCTACTGTGAAAAGGACAAAGTATTTCTGGTTGTTTTCACCAACACAGTTATTGACCCAGGGGCAGTGGTGGTCCATCTTTTTGATGCAGCGTTTACACACACTGTGGACACACACAACAATATACATGACAAGGTGACACAGAACCAGAGAACACACTACATGAAAATGGATAAGCAGTCCACATACTACAGTACATACTGCTTATGTACTGTGCACAATGATCAGTACTAGTATAGTGTGAAGGACGTAAAAATCTGCTAATACGCACTTTACAGTCATCTATCACCTCACCTATCCATTTTGACCAATAGTACTAATTACGGTTGTATGATTTATCTTGGGGTGCAAAACCTTAAGACACAAAATATAATGTTTCTCACTTCTTTACTGCATTTAGAGGTACACAATAGTCACGGGCCACTGTACTGAACACTGCATACATAAAGAGTTATTTAACCACACCAATTCATTATAACCACAATAAATAAATTGCCCCTTTCTCGGCTATAGATCTCAGGGAACCAGTGTTCAGCAACTGAGGCAGGGCATAGACACCTATTATCACATGATAGCTTCTACAGGCAACACTAGGACAACACATGGAAGCCAGTGAGTGGAGAGACCCTACCAGGCATCACAGCTGCCTAGACAGTGAAAAGCTCCGCTGCACACGCTGCTACTGACAAAAAAAAAAAACATTCTCATGTGACTGCTTTTAGTAAAGGTCTCCCCCAGCACAGTCCAAACATACAGACAACAGAAGAAACAAACCCACACAACACAGTGAATACCTGCAGTGGTGGGCTCTGTCCGGCTTGATGCTACAGCATTTCGGACATTTGTAGACGACCTGACCGGGCTTCAGCTGCAGGCTCTCAATAAACTCCTTGGTAGCATTCCCTTTTGGCACAGCTCCCTTAGAGAGAGGTCAGAGGTCAGGTTCAGACATATTGCTCTCAGAGTACCTGACTTATTGACTTATGGGTGCAAAAACTTGGGTTTAAAAGACTATATGTACTATTTCAGGAACAGTATTTACGGGTCCTTTGTTTATTTCCTTAGAAACAAAAGGGAGGAAGTCAACTCTGGAACATTAACACCAAAGCAATATGTAGCGTTATAGACAAGTGAGAGGAAGACAAATGCATGCTTCATTGCTGAGTCGCATAATGTTATAAACTGAGAAAACATGTTCTTTCATTTACAGGCCAAACAGGTCTGTTCATTGGGAAGGGAGGGGATCTTGAAACCCCCTAAAAACAGCACATTTGTAACATGTTTGGATTTAGTTTGACTTTGGTAAGGCCCATTCTACATAGGATGTTTATACAGACTACATAAAACACCATATATTCCTAAAGATGGTATAAAACCCTCAGCTTGCCATGACTAACCGGGTCCGTGCACATGGCCTTGGCGTGCGAGGCGAGCGCAAGGAAGGCTAGGCTGTTGAAGAGTGCGCCGTTGAACAGGCTGTAGGCTAGGCTCTTGGCGGGCAGCAGTATCACAAACACCACCACGAACTCGGCGTAGAGTACCAGCATCCAGGTGATGACGCCGCACGCGATGCCACAGCCGTCGCGGATGAACCACATGGCGTCGGAGCCCGCGCGGGGTGGCGGAGGGGAGCAGTGCTCGGGCCCCAGGTAGCCGGCGTGCCGCTCAATGTCCCTGGTGCGGTGTGCCGGGCTCTTCTTCATTCTACAGCGACCGAGCCTCCGGTCGCATGCTGGGGGGGGGTTGGTGGAAGACAGGTAGAATGAGTACACTGGACATGTGGATGCGTTTTCTTGTAGTGTTGTGAAGTGAGGCTTTGCACAAACTGTCGAGACAAATCTCGTCAAGGACGATACATCCCCCCCCCCCCAATCAATCAGAATTTACATGCGCAAAAAGTGTATTTCCAAATCGATTACTATATCTTTAACCACACAGCATAGTAGATAAACGATGGGAATGTCAGAAGGTCCACAGTGGTCAAGGAATCAAGAGCACAAAAAGACGAATCACAAAAGGCTAAATCCAAATGTATTCCAGTGAATACCCTAAACATAGTTTGATGGGGAAACAGTTGATAATACACATTGCTGCACTACCATCCAAGTACAATAGCACTAAGCTATGCAATACGGCGCCTATATTATCTGGTAATGCACGAGACCAATGTTTACACTAATTCCACGGTTTACCATCTTTATATACCACCTTTGTTTAAAGTGGCAAAACTAAGCTTGGGTCAAACATACGGCAGTGCATTCTCACTATTGTACAATCATTAAAACAATTTCTGAACTGCACTAGAAGCTTCCACTGTTCACACATTTCCAATTAATTTTGTATTACACACACATTGTATTGTAGCATAGTATACTTCACTTTTTAATTTGATGAAAGCTTTGTTTCCCAACCTGACATAAATAGATAATTACTTCAAATTTACTGCACAGACATCTCTTCCTATGAGGCCAGGGAGGCCTTGTTGGACGTCCAATATGTCTACTCCATAGACTGTGTCACCAAAGGCCAGGGAGTACTATATGCCTTGAATATCAATGGCTTTGTTTTGACTCACTGCTTAAAGCTAATTGTATTGTACTTTAGGCACTCATCTTTCCACTGCTGTCGAAAGATTTTGAAATGTAATTAGCCTAAGAAATGGACAAAGCCTTTAAAAGAATAGGCACCACATACCTTTAGTGACTTTTCAGTTATTTGGCCTGCATGCGGTTGGATGTTCACCAATCTGACTATGGAGAAAGCAGTTTTCACTCTCAGGCCATACAAGCCCTGTGTTAATAGCTAACTGTAAATTAAATAAATAGCCCTTTGTAGTTGAATAGAGAATTAGTCTGAATACCCTCAACGGTGCTTAATGAATGGAACTGATTGACTGATTTGTAAGAGGACTATTCTGAAGACAGCAAATGATAAAACAACTATAACTGGACATAAGATGTGTGCAGAATTATAATTAGTTGTCATAATTGTAAAGCAGATCTCGAAAAGCATGAACTAGTCAGCAAAGTCAAACCTGTGCAAGAATCCGATTAATTAGTAATGCAAATGAATGCCTGATGCCCTGCTGCTAGAAGGTCACTCAAAATAATAGGAGATGGCATGGTACATTGTTTCTATGGAAAGTATAGAGATGTTTATCAATAGATTTGACAACCAAATGTGAAAATCGACATGTGGTTCATTAATCTGCAAATAAAAAAACTAAAATAAAAGTAGTGTAAAATCACATTGCCTTCCATAATCTCATTGTTTTATTAAAAACACATTTCCACAAGAAGAAAATCCGGTTGGTTCCAAAACTGAGAAATTGTCATTAATAAATAACAACCAGGAAGTAAATGTAGGAACCTGGATAGATTAGTAGGAGCCTATGTAAATCATACATTTAGTTTGATACGATAAAATATTATAGTAGGGTAGATTAAATGTATAGCATTCAAATATCCGGATACTGTACCTCACACTATTTCAGATTGTCGACGAAAGCCTGTGTCGTGGTCTAGAAGAACAACAGGCAAAGTAGGAACGACTTCGATGGGGATATAGCCTAGTATAGTACTATGATCGTAGCACAACTGTGGCCGAGCGGCTGTGTGCAGAATTCCATCTTGTATGGGGTGAGCACACTTCACTCACTGCCATCGTCGTTTCACACCCCCACCAGAGACCGTGTACCTTTCGATTGTATTTGACTAAGTCGTATGGAAATAAAAGAAGTTGCCCAAACTCTTCGATGACTCTTCCACTGACAATCCAGAAAGCTCTATATGTAGGACTGAAAACGCCAACCAGGAAGTTCCCACTTTCTCCTGCCTACACCCCCCTGCATGGGACGCAACACTGCGCCGAATCAAAGGAATGAGCTCCGTAGCAGACCTGAGACCAGTAGTTAGTCTTGACATCAGTTAGTGTGTCTATTTCAGTCTGACCTGGGGTCTTGGATGACGATGGATAACGAATCCGCGGCGTTGTGAAAGGACGCAGATTTGAACGTTCTCTCATGATGTAAATATTTTTTTAAAGGCATTAGGCTACATTGTATACGATCGAATGCTCAAAAGGTTACTCAGCATGCTAATGATAAATAAAAGCTCAGACATTTAGTAGGCTACAGGCAAGGATGCATTCAATAACCAAAAATGAACAGAATATGTCTATTTGAGCAACTAGAGGGGTAGGCCTTTAGTAATATTGTGAAAACAAGTATATAAATAGTTAACTGTAAATGCATGTTTGCAAATAAACAGGATGTATGTATCTTTCTGAAGGTTGCCTCAGTCAGACACGTTCTTTGGTTATGTTCACATACTTATGTGGTTGCATTAGACCTCGAGAATGAACACTGCCTGTGAGCACTTCTTCCTGTATATGTTGCACAAGATAAGCAGGTTTCGATCAGAGAAGAGGCAATAAGACAGATACACAAATTGACAATTCAAATTTATCCCAGCTGAATGACAACATTGTGTCCTGCCTCAATTTACATTCTGATGCTAGTGTGTCAACTACAGTGGTGTGAAGAAGTGTTTGCCCCCTTCCTCATTTCCTGTTCCTTTGCATGTTTGTCACACTTAAG
>JAODVN010075723.1:0-10084 GCA_025434125.1 Chologaster cornuta
CCATCTGAAGCCAAAACGGGAATTGAACAATGTATATTGAATATGTTAATCAACAAAATTCTGTACATTAAAATAAATATTTGTATTAAAATAGCTTCTCATTCCTGAATTAACTGTGATATCCAAATGGTTTAAATTCAGATTTTCCCCATGACAACTAACCGCTCTTACATCTGTTTCTCCAAGGGCAGGGTTGGGTCAATTTGGCGGGCCTCCGTTTCAGGGCTACTGCTGTGAATGGAGGGAGGAGACAGGGTGCTCGTGGACTTCAAGATCTTCTGCGTCCAGCTTTTATGTCTTTGGTGCTGCTTCAACTGAGCCGGCAGTTGCTGGTGCTGCTTTGTGTGTGTGAGGTGAGTGTTGTTGTCTTTGGTTAGCGTGGTGTGTTCAGGGCTGTCACTCAGTGCTGGGGGATGAAGAAAGGGATCATGGGAGTTTTAAATTGCTTTAATCAAAAAATTAAAATTAAGATTTGATTAAAATAAATATAATTTGCTGAAGGTGTAAACCCAAAACAACGTTTTTGTAATGCCACAATATGACAAAACCAGGGTTTGGAGCATTGAGCTAAGCATGAATACAATTCATATCACGCCCACCACAGACAACCTTGAAGCCATGGACCACATTATCCAAAGACTTCTTGAGAGGAGGATGCAGAGCCTATGAGATCCCTGCCCAACTAGCTAGAGAGAGAACTACAGTACCCCACTGTACTGTGTGACCTTGGATGAGACTGACCCTGACCAAGACCAACATGTATGTATATGGGCCTCCACATGGGCAACTTTAACAGCACTGACTAATCTTGAGAAGCGTTCCTTTAAATAAACATGGAAACATAACATATTACAAGACTACGTTCCAACTATAATAAGCCGGGAACCAACCCGTAGGTTCTCTGGGGCGTATTTTAGTTGGTGCAGCCATTTAACTCATACCTGACAAAGTTCTGACAATATGCTCTTTCTTCCAATCCCAATGCAACTCGTACTCTGTGGCTGGGCGAGGGTCTAGCTCCTGTCGCGTAGCGGGGGTCTTGGCACCGTCACTGTCCCTGTCCCCCTCGTAGGGGGTGTCGTAGATCTGCAGGGGCACCGGCTGGCTTTCTTCCACAGCTCCCACCTCAGACAGCATGGCTGGCTTTACCATGTCTTTGGATCCTCTCTGTCGGATCTCTGCACATGGAATAAACATCTTTCTTTGCGTCTATACGAACAAGTGACCCTGAACAAATTGCCTTGCATAATACTTGATTTACTTATTAGTGGCAATTGTATGATTTATGTTTGTATTATTGTATAATTACAGTAAAAAGCCATGGGTGAATATAGTTTGATTATTGGAATTTATTTAACATTAGTTGATGTTATTGCTCTATAGAAATAATCTTGATCATAATAATCAGGATCCTTTCACATCCTTTTATCAGTGTAAACAAAGGTAAGAAAAAGACTTTGATTTTATTTAGTCAGTTTCCGTGTTTGTAAATGAGTGCGCCTATGTAGTGTTCATGTGAAGACGGTCCATTATGTCCTTACTGTCCTAATGGCTTTGATAGCAGAACGCCAATGCTCCCCCTTAATGATGACAAAGCTAAACGAATATAGAGCGTCACTTCACCTCCTGCATGGTGGGCTTTTCCTATAGGACAGTACTGGTGGAGTCAGACCTACTATAGAGCTTTGTGTTTGATGAGTGTCAGTTTCACAGCGGGACACTGGATTGCCTGAAACAATGGAGTGAAGATTTAAAAAGTCCAGCTAGCACACCAACCCACACAATTGGCCGACTGACCAGAAAGCCTTCCTGGATGCTGGGAAGTTGTGTTTTAGAAGGTCAGGCAGACCCATATAGGGTGCCATGTGGGCTGCGCTGGTGGAATAAGTGGATCCAGGAGAACAGCACCAGGAAACAGAGGCAGGAAAAGGGAAGTCGAGATAGGAAACTGCGCCCATTGTCCGAGCTCAACACAGTTGCCACGGCAGCCCCGCGAGGATTACGATATCTCTAGGGGATTTAGTGCGTGTTCCAATGGGCCGAGAATGTCTTGCCACACGAAGAGCATCGATCACTTACCCGTGATCAACTGCTGGGCATCGTAGGGTTCCATATAGCCGTCGTTCTCCCCGACTCTCTCTGTCTCCCTCTGCTCTCTGGTCTTCTGGGCATCAAAGGGGTCTGCATAATCCTCCAGGATGACCACCTAATCGAGGAATACAACACATTCAGAATGTGCCATCGAGCACGACAAGCAGGCAGTGCTTTAATTCCAGAAAGAGTGTTTGGATCACACAAGCAACACACAATGTTTGTTTTTTTTATAAACTTATGCGTTACATCATAAACACCAACCAATTTAAACACTATGGAAATGGTTCATGCCACTGTAATCCACTCTGTTGTCGACCAACACCTTGCAAATCCATTAATTAATACATACCAATCACACCAGATTAATTATTATATCACTGTCAATAATAGTTAGACCTTATTATAGTAATTGTCTAATTGTCTGATTGTCAGCATATGTTAGATCTGTATTATCTATCTATTATTATCTAGGCATTCAGTGTTTGATCATATGGAACACATCAAGTTTGTTAGGACTGAAAAACAAAATGACATTAACTTGTTTAGTTGTCAAGAGGGTTGACCCACTGTATTCACATACTGAAGCAACCTATCCAAGCCTCTGACACAAAACAGGGATTTACACCTGTATGGGAGAAAGAATATCCCACCTCTCCTCTCTTTCATCTGTCTTTTATCACACCATCTTTGTGCCGCCAACCCATGATTTCAATATATCGTTCTCTTTTTTTCTCTCAAAGACGACCCGCAGGGGACATTAGGTGTCGAATGACACAATGCTGTTTTATAACATGATAGCCGTCACCAGGGGGCTGAATGTAGTAAAAGAGGACAAGAGAATAGGTGAGAGAAGGGGGTTGTGCCAGAAAACCCAAGATGAGAAGGTGGCGAGGCAACTCGTTTTTGAAGCTCCTCTGATTTAAAAAGCTTTGTATTCAAAGCCTGAGAACAGATGGGGTTAGGGCAAGCGGAAAAGAGAAGGTAGAGAGAGAGAGAGAGTGAGAGAGAGAGAGAGATGTGGGGCTGAGAGGGCATACAAAGACAAGTTGAGACAAAGAGGTGCAGGGGGACAATAATATTAATTTTCAGAACCTGAACCTGAACTTAATTAATTGCCAACAGTATGACACCATGTTGGGAGCCGTATGTGAATCCTTCATTTTAGCATCTGAAACAAATATTTTGACCACTAAAATTAAATAATCACACACATGAAAATAATTACAGATATGAATGGAGGCTGATGTCTATACCATGCATTGTAACAGCCTTGTTCAATGTTATTATTTGCCATAGACGACATAGAACAAAACATGTTTTAATGTGTTAAATGAATACAATAATTTGCAAATATAGACTTAACTCTTTCTGATTTGTATTGCATTTGCAGTTTGTCTACTTCTGATACCACTTGCCCTGTGGTGGTCCCGCTGTTGAAGTTTGGGGTTTTGTCTTGTTTATCCACTCTGATCAGCCGGTTTATGTAAGCAGAACAACTTTTGAGAGGTCGGTTCTGTTCCTGCTCTATGGCGGCCTCTGCTTTTGAGTTTTTCCGACTTTTTCCCGGCAGGAGGCTATCCCAAACCTTCCCGTCCTTAGTCGAGCGACTCGAGCCAGTTCCGTTTTTCCCCAATTCGATGGCAGAGTTTTTCCGATTTCTCCCAGACAGGAGAGAACCAACACCTCCGCTGTCAACAGAAGAGTTCTTATTTCCTTTGGAGCCTTTGGTACCAACACCGACCACTATCCCAGATTTGGTCGACCCTGATTCCGAGGATGAGCGGATCCTATCGGTACCGTTCTTCAAATTAATAGGGAACTCTTTGAACCACTTTGCCATTGTATCTGCGGTAGAAAGCCACCTGTATTTGACCAAGAACTTTTTAGCGCCATACACTACTCAAAAGACGCACCTATGTTAGTGGATGTCTAACAAAAGACTTCCGTTGCTTTATTGTATAGGTGCCTAGAGCCAACCCAATGCCAGAACATATGCAACCTGTATATCTAGATTTCTCTCTTTAGAATATCTCAGCGTTGCTTTGACAGTTAATTTACCATAGACTACTAATTGTCCCACTCAAGTAGGATTTTTTTTTTTAAGTTGGCATTTTGTATTTTTTGGCTATATAAAATAGACAATGTGCCCTATTTGGCAAAACAATACAATTTCTTCTTTATCCCATTTGTAACGTTCTTGTTATTCTTCAATTTCGTATAAAGTATTCCTTTTGGATGAAGAGGTGGCTTTGTGGAAGACTAAAAATAAATGGAGGTTTTTCGTGATTCTGATTAGAGGTCCCATACCCAGAGTAGTTCATCTGTCTTTAACCTTCCACTGTGGCAGACTGACCCGACAATGTTCACTGCATGCTCCAAGTTTGGAAGGCGGCGATATGGGGGAAGAAACCAAATCGACAGTGGGCGGTGATGAAACATTTTGGGATTTACATACTATCACACATAGGTGAAACACTTTTTTATCGGATTATTTTGATTAAGGCACATCTACAGAATAACGAATTTAATCAATTTATTAATAGCACGTAGACTTCCATAAACTGTTGTAGCCAGATGTAAAAAGCATAGCATGTGCAAATATGCGATTAATCGCAGACTGGAAACACTATTATGAGTTTGATATTAATCGCATGACAGTTGTGGATTTAATGCACTTAATTGAATTGCTAATTAATTACAAACCACGGCTTTAATTGTAACCTACTGTGTAACGTTCGAATTTTTTTTTTCTGGGCAGCTTCACATACGTTTGCAATAGGGGTGCCATATAAAACACAAAGATACATAATACGAGAATGGACACACTCAGGCGTTTCTCTGACACAGTTGATCATTTACTTATAACAGTGTTGATTTCAAAAGCAATACATATATTTAAAAGAAGCATTCGAAAGCCCCGTGTTATAAACACAAGTGGTATATTTCTGACACCCCTATTTATTTCATGAGATGTAGCCTTCCATGGCGTGCAATACCTCAGCATGTCCCTCTTTGTCCGGTGGCGAAAGCAGGCCATGACTATTATGGCAAAATTTGCGTTTTTAAATGAATAGTTGAATGGTGGAACGAAACAGCAAGCATACGCCGTATGTGGAGTGGTTTTCCGGCAATGACACACCTGAGATTTTGATTTTAAAGGACAGCAGAGCAAGCAGCGGAGAACGGGTACAGTTTGCTTCTAGACAGTCTGCAAGCTGGCTATCTTCAGTAGCATGCTAACATTGCATAGCACGCTCACGTTAGCATAGTAAACACCAGCTTTCCAGACTAGACCGAGTGTTTTGCTTTTGGAGATACACATTGATTCTAAATTGTTGTAATAGAGCAAAACGAATGTGGTATGTAATCGAATAGCCTATTGCATGATACGGTTAGGGGGTTAATATTAGAAAATCTACTTGGCTATCCACATTGGGTAACGTGGCTAGCTAAACCCGTAGTGGCTAGCTTATGCTAGCTAGTGAAATAGCTTCACATCTGTAAGTGATCATCAAGACTGGAAGGAAGGGGTGATATGTAACTTGCATGCACTGGCAAACCAGCCAGGTAGCAAGCAACCAGTTTGATCCAACCCAAAGACACTGGCTTGCAACCAGGCTGTCTAGTATCCATTATAACGTGTAGTTCGCCTGCGTGGACTCATTGCATTGTTTTACTTTCCACACTTGAATTTGTTGACCAAATCCTGGCGTGACAGACAGCGTGGCGAAATATGTGCAGCTGGAAATGAGTTGGACATGGGCCATCACTAACGTTGTGATGTTTACCATTCTGACGTTATCGACCTGAAGGCAGACTCCACCTACTCGACTAGTAGCCTCCAAGACGCCGTCATTTTTTGACTTTTTCTTTTCTTTCATATGAACGGTGATATGCCACCTCACCGACAGTCATATTAGCTAATGGCTACCGAATCGGGGAGACTACTGGCGGGACAAGGTCAAGGAAAACGAGGGAAAGGTAGGAATTAATTTCACCCATCTCCCAATCAGATCGGATCCATCCATTACTGCGCTGCAATGGGCTGCACTGGTGCTATTATCAAATCCCTGTTGCTTCCCCATATGTAAACTTCACGACTGTCTTCGGTGGTGGCTGTTTCTCACAGTGGATCTGTAAACGGGTTCATGTCTTTCGTGCTGTTAATGTACTTTCAACTCGTGTCTTCGTATTCTCCTGTCTACCTCATTGATCTTACCTCCTCCTGCCTCTGTCTTCGGTCTCTCTCCCTCTCTTGCCTGGGTCATTCGCGAGTCAAGGCTTCACAACCTTGGTGGTGATAACGCCTGGATGTTCAACATCTTGTTCTCATGCCAATCTATGTCTCATCATTGACTCCATCCCAACTGTTTGGACTTTAAAATAGAGGCCCTATGTCTAAAAAGCTGCTCTACTCTGTCACTAAGGGGTATTGGCCAATCCAGATTTAAATAGATACATACATGTTGGGTCATTACAGGGGGAATTTGTTAACTGCACCCAATGTAGCTCTAATTTCTACCTCTTCTTCCAAAATCAACATTTCAGCTTCACAAATGAAGAGCCCAGAAAAGAAGAAGAGGAAATCCAATACTCAGGTAAAAACCAGCATATTCCTGCACATTGGTAATACATTTTTAACATGTATTATACATACATTAATTGCATACAGATATTAGAGTAGGGCTGCCATGATTATTTTAGTAACTTGATTAATAAAAAAATAAAAAAATCCATTGAATATGAAATACTTGTTGCCAATTTAAAACTCAACTGACATTCATGCACCAAAATGCAGCAGCACCCAAAGAGAAAACATCTAGTGTTCACTCCACAACCACTGAACATCTAAGGTCAATTATGACTGGTGTCTGCAATATGATAGCGTACACTGTACAATCTACCTACCTACAGTTGCGTCTTACTCTGTTTACATTCGTTAGCCAATACTCATGCCAACCGTCAATATGTGACTTGCAGGTTATTCACAAAGGCCTTGTCCAAGTGTTTGTGTGAACCTGATGTAGTAGGGTTATTTTAATATTGGTTGGGTTGTGGTTTTTATGTTAAATGGGCCAGTTGTGTACTGCATAAAATGAGTTTGGGGCTGCATTCCAAAGCATGACCATTGCATGAGTCAGGGCTAATGCGTGTGCATATCTATCAGCTATATATTTACCGGTGACCCTTTTCCACAGACAAGACCCTTATCTTCATTAGTGAAAGCATTCCTACGTGATTACCGTATAAAATATTCTTTAGCCGAGTCCAGATTTCTTAAGCTTTTCAAAACTATATGTCACAATAAAAATAATTGCTGTAATGTTTTCTATCTTATAAGAAATTGTAGAGATGGAGACTTCACAGCGCCTATCGGGGATCACAATATGTGCTTTGATTCACTTCTGCCTGTGTAATGCATCCCTAATTATCCAACTCATCCATGTAAAATCAAACATGATGACAAAACAAGTTTATGAAGCCTGTATTTAAGGATTTTTGGTTCATTAACATTTTTTCCCAGCAATGCATCTGAGAATGCATGCTTGTAAAAATCATCCAAAAATGTGCAGCTTACTCGATCAGCAATTTCAAATATATAATAAACAATAAGTTGTAAGTAATTGGTAGTAGAAGAATAGTAGATTGTGTCCCACACAGGCACCTTTCTGCATTTAATTGAAAACCTTAATTTCTTCTGTCTTAGGCGGCGGGATTCTCCCACCTCTCTGAGTTTGCGCCCCCTCCCACCCCTATGGTGGACCACCTGGTGGCCTCCAACCCTTTTGACGATGACTTTGGGCCCCCTGCCCGACCCCCTGTGGCCGGGGGGCCAGGCGGGGCGCCCTTCATGCCCAGTCCGGGGCCAGGTGGAGGGGGCGGGTATGGAGGCGGGGGCCGCATGGGCTTCATGGGAGGCCCCGGAGGTCCAGGCAGCGGGCAGCCGGGTCGGAGGCCACCCTTTGGCCCTCCTTCCAACGCCGGGCCGCACCACCAGCTCGGCTTTGGAGGCATGCCCGGCTTCGGGGGGGGCGGGGGTGGCGGCGGGTTTCCCCCCGGAGGTCCCTCGCAGTTCAACATGCCTCCCAACTTCAGTCCGCCCATGCATCCCGGGCCAGGATTCAACCCCATGCTGTCTCCCGGGGGAGGGGGGCCTCCTCACCCCCGATTTGGCATGCCCCCACAGCAGCAGCACGGACAGGGGGGGCACCCCTTCAACAGCCCCCCTCTAGCCGGCGGCGGAGGGCCCCGGGGGCCTCCGCACGGCCCGATGACCCCAATGGGGGGGGTGCCTCCTGGGATGAACATGATGGGCGGCGGCCCAGGTGGGAACATGGTGGGCGGGTTGCCAGGTATGCCCCCTCAAGGACAGTTCCCTCCTTCCCAGGACGGCCCCTACCCGGGGCCCAGTCCGCCGGGCCCCGGGAGCGAAGAGGGTAAGAACTTTGGCGGGGGGCCTCAACCCGGGCCCCCCCAGCAGTCTAACCTGAACCCTAGCGGGCCCTCTCCTAGCAACACTACGCCCGGGCCGCCTGCTAACTCTGGGCCCCCGCAGCCAGGCGGGGGCTACCCCGGACACCCCGACGTCCAGCAAGCCAACGCAGCCGGCCAGTCGTCCTCGTCGGGCCCCCAGCCCAACCCCAACTCGTCACCAACGGGGCCCCTGAACGGATCTGGCCAAAACCAGCATCCACCGCCCAATCAGCTCCAGCCGCCCAACAACGCCAACGCCTCGAATTCAAACAACTCTTCCCAGCAACAGCCACAGTCCACCCCGCCTAACTCTGCCCAAGGATCCGCCCCGTACAGCCAGCAGAACCACACTCAAGGTGCTGGTGGCACCATGCCCAGCGCTCCCCCCAGCTCAGCGCAGAACAACATAACAAACAGCAACAACAACGGAGGCAGCACCCCAAGCAGTAACCCAAATCCCCCCTCTAATTCCACCTCGACCCCCAACACCCAGTCTCCCCTGCCTCCAGGCCCCACTGCGCCGTCCGCCGGGCCTGGCTCCGGCCCCGGCAAGCTCGGTGGCCCGGGGATGGTGTTCCCATGCGGCTTCTGCTTGGCGGAGGTGCACGACGACCAGGACGCCATCTTGTGCGAGGCCTCGTGCCAGCGCTGGTTCCACCGCGATTGCACAGGCCTAACAGAGCCGGCCTACGGCCTGTTGACCCGGGAGAGTGCCGCCGTCTGGGCCTGTGACTTCTGCCTCAAGAACAAGGAGATCCAGGCCGTGTATGTGCGCCAGGGTTTGGGCCAGTTGGTGGCTGCTAACGAGGGTTGAGGGAAAGCCGATGGCCGAGGGCAGCAGAACGTTGGCAGTGTACAAAAATAACGAAAGGAGAAATGTTTTAATTGACGTTGAATTGCTCTAACTGAATGACACGTGTCTCATATTAGCGGCTTGTCCAGTTTTCTCTTGACCATCCCTTTACTTGCTTGCTTTACAGAAAACCCATCCACATTCATGCTTATATATATATATATAGCACTTTTAGGCAATTTATTTCCCCCCTGAATTTGAGTTAATTAATCTGACAAATGTGACAACTCCTGCCGACTTCTAGCCTCCCGATCAGCAAAGCACTGACACCAACACGCTACCTCACACAATGACTGACTGACTGACTGACTGACACAGTAGCTTCCCACACTGACAGACTTGACTGATTGTTGACCTGGGGGGCGCCCCCCCCCGACTGATGACGTACACGCAAAGTGGGTGGTAGAAATGATGACGATATTGCAGTATATTATATTGACAAAAGTATCAATATGATATTGATATATTGACACAAGTATGTAGTTCACAAGCCTATGTGTTAAAGCAGAATGTAACTTTTGTTAGTCTTCAACTTTCTTGCCTGTTAAGGATATAAATTCACCATGAATTTACCGACCATTTGTGGTAGATGCTGAACTGATATCTCCCAGTTGAAATCATCTGCCATTGTCTTGTTTTGAGGGGGACATTTCCAAACTATCA
>JAODVN010075943.1:0-10080 GCA_025434125.1 Chologaster cornuta
TAATAATACATGTTGTAATTGAACTGACACACAAACTATAATATAAACTATAGTCTACAATGACCATTGGATTTACATTAGGCCTAATTTAATATATAAATGTTATTTAATAATTTGCTCTTTCCTTATCTTTACAATATCGAATTAAATATGTATACTGATATAATATACAGTACTGACATATATACTGAGATATAATATTTTTACTTATATTTTCTATTATTTGTTTATATGCTTTTTGTTTACAATTGTTGACAAATATATTGGGTTTGCAAATTGTCGTTCAGAGGAAAACAGACAAAAATATCACCACTGACCAAAAAGAGAAAGACAGAGAGAAAACATTATTGCAGCCCTTAAACTCCAGGACCAATGGGAAGTAAGTGGTGATTTGATCCAGCCAATCGCAGACAGAAGGTGGAGTGAGGGCTTTTAACTCCCAACTAAAGTTGTTCTATTGCTCAGCTTCTGTGCTCATATTGCGGACCTTTACTTCCACCACCGAGACACCTGACAGCAGAGGAAAACACGGCAGAAGAAAAATAAACACCTCAGGAACGCAAACAAGCGAGCACTCACAAAAATCGTAAAGGAATTTATCATGGCTCATCGTGCGTAAAAGCGCACACAGCCACTTGCGCTTCACACTATCGGAGACACCTTATTTACTCTTCAATACAGTATCTGTGTTTCGGATTTTAATTCCACAAGTGAATAAATAATGTTAAAAATGACGGAGGAGCACGACAAGACTGAACCACCGTGCAGTCCCTCGGGTACCAACAGCTCCATGTCACAGGACGACTCAGACTCGGACGCTCCATCCTCGCCAACTGGCTCCGACGGCCAGGGATCTTTGCTCGCCGGGTTGGGCAAGAAAATGGACGCTGAAGATGATGACCGGTTTCCAGCATGTATAAGGGACGCTGTGTCCCAGGTGCTCAAGGGTTATGACTGGTCCCTGGTCCCAATGCCAGTGAGAGGCAGCGGAGGGCTCAAGAATAAACCACACGTCAAGAGACCAATGAATGCCTTCATGGTCTGGGCGCAAGCGGCACGCAGAAAGTTAGCTGACCAGTATCCCCACTTGCACAACGCCGAGCTCAGCAAGACTCTGGGGAAATTATGGCGGTAAGTGTGTGAAAATATATGATCTAATTTAAAAGTATTAAAATATTATAAAAACGTATATGCATAATTTGACTATAAGCTCAGTTAAATTGGCTGTATGTTAAGTATTTTATGACGTTTAAAACGTTATCTTAAATATACACAATATTTTTCCTTAGAGAAAAAACAATTATCTTCAGTCATTTAGGTATAATAATGACAGCAGCTAATGTTGCATTAATACATTAATCATGTTACATTTGCATGAAGCAATTTGTTTATGTAGGATATGTTTACAATTCTACCTCATTATTTCTTCTAAAGCTTGCTGTCAGAAAACGAGAAGAGGCCTTTTGTGGAAGAGGCAGAGAGGCTTCGTGTCCAACACAAGAAAGACCATCCGGATTACAAGTACCAGCCTCGGCGTAGGAAGAATGTGAAACCAGGCCAGGGCGACTCTGACTCCGGAGCCGAGCTGTCTCATCAGATGTACAAGGCTGAGCCAGGAATGGGAGCTTTGGCAGGCATGGCTGAGGGCCACCATCACCCAGAGCATGCAGGTATAGGCTGTGTTAAATTAAGAAGTCAAATCAGGAAATTATTGTGCTGATTCACAGGCTACATGTATAATTGTTATTGCGGTTTGGAATTACATTCAGGCTGTGTTTATGTGTCAGCCTATACAGTGGTGGAAAAACCAGGTTCACACAACATGCTAAGTATTGCCATGCACTATACCAGGTGATTGTAATTAACACAGGGAAATGAAGTAGTAGAAGTACTGTAGTTTCCATTGCTTGATCAAATACAATAAGTGCTGTTTCTCTCTGGACCTGGTTTTCCCGCCATGATTTGCGGTTGTCTATTAGCCCTTGTGTGTAAGCTGTGTACCTGACTGTATTGTATCGGCAGGCCAACACCACGGCCCCCCTACTCCGCCCACCACTCCCAAAACAGAGCTGCACCACAGCCTGAAGCAGGACCTGAAGCACGAGGCCCGCCGGCTGCTGGACGGCGGCAGGCAAAACATCGACTTCAGCAACGTGGACATCTCCGAGCTCAGCACCGACGTCATTAGCAACATGGAGGCCTTCGATGTGCACGAGTTCGACCAGTACCTCCCGCTTAACGGCCATGCCTCCTCTGTCTCCTCCGCCTCCTCCTCCTCTACGCTCCCCGCGGACCACGGCCACGGGCCCACGGCGGTGGCAGGATCCTACTCGTCCTCTTACGGCCACGCCGGCGCCAACGGGCACAGCTGGAGCCGCAAGGCCTCTGTGGCGTCCCCCCCGTCCGGCGACGTGGGCCCCCAGCGGGCGCACATCAAGACGGAGCAGCTGAGCCCCACCCGCTACAGCGAGCACTCACCCTCCCACCCACACGAGTACGGCTCCTACGGCAGCCAGGCCTGCGTCACCACCAGCACGGCCTCGGCCCCCGCTGGCTCCTTCTCCAGCGGCCAGTGTGACTATACTGACCTCCAGAGCTCAGGCTATTACAGCCCCTACTCTGGCTACCCCTCCAGCCTCTACCAGTACCCTTACTACCACTCGTCCAGGCGAGCCTACGGCAGCCCCATCCTCAACGGCCTGTCCATGGCCCCCGCACACAGCCCCACCACCTCCAGCTGGGACCAGCCCATTTACACCACCCTGTCCCGGCCTTAGAAGGCCCCCTTCACCCCCTGAGACGATCCCACAGATCAATGCACTACTTATGAAGGATGTACAGAGGTGGAGAGCATTAGGGGGTGAGGGAACGGGACCATTATGCCCACCTGTGTACCGCAAACAGAAAAACAAACGAATAATATAGAAAAAAGAAAAAAAATGATAAAAAAGTGCCTGCTGATTTTATACAAGTGAAAACCACCGTCTGTACGGACATTTTACACAAAAGAAAATGTGTTTGTTGGCAAACCAAACTCCTCCGTGAGGACATATTGCCCACGCCTACATCTTCAACGTCCCCCATTCTTTCTAATCTAGGATTTTCGCACATGCGCGCGAGCGTGTCCGTGCGAGCTTGAGGCAAAGCAAAGGCCTACCACTGCCTTGTGTAGGAGAGAAACGATGTGGCCCAGTGCTGTTGTGAAGCAGATGGAGAACCAAATACATGGGAGAATATGCCTGGGACCAATTAAGTGATTCTGCAATAAGATTTACAGTAATGGCCAGCACTATGTTATAGAATATTTGGCCACTTAAATCATTGGATCAGTCATAATTCATTGGCTCATTTCATTCTTAAAGTGTCATTTTGGCTTGAAAGTCGTACATGTATTTATGTTCATTGCATTATGTCTTTCTATTTTGTTGTTAAGTAGTTATACACATGTAATGTGGGTGTGGATATTTACATTATTGTTTTGTCGTGAATGAAAATCAAGGAATCAAGTCCAGTTATATTTAATGTCATTCTGTTCAAGCTTTATAATCAGTACCCGTTTCCATGGCACATGGACACAACAGGTGTCTCCCAGTTATGCTTGGCAAATTGCGATTAGTCATGAAGTATGGTTAAAGGAAATGGGGTAAAATAACACCGTGCTCACTGAGTGACATGTCAGCTGGGCTATACTATACGCAGACAGAACGACACAGTGTGTGTGTGTGTGTGTGTGTGTGTGTGTGTGTGTGTGTGTGTGTGTGCGTGCGTGCGTGCGTGTGTGCGCGGGTGTTTTAGAGAGACTGAGTAAGAGAATGTGTGTTAGTGTGTGTGTTGGTGTGTGTGTTTATTTTGCGTCTGGGCTCAAAGAAGGAACTGTGTTTTGCGTGCCCTTTTTCATTTGACATAACACAATCCCCAGTTACCAAAAACATGCTTTGGACTTGATTTCACCAGTTACCTATTTAATGAGTCTGTTTAGTATTTAAACAACAGTAGAACATACAGAAAATGTATTAACATGCGAACTTGCTCATATTAATAACCATCTCAAACTGTAGGTTTGCCTCATCGTGCTTTGCCAGTGTTTACATATGGAAATTAATTAACAAAATTCATGCAGCATACAATCGATTATCCGAAAACAGAAAATCCGACAGATAACTTTCTCTACAAAATATATTCTTAATTTTCTTAATTATTATTATTCCTTACAGCCTTCTGGTTTTAGTTCATATTCTGTGATGATTTGTGCAACTGTATACAACAAGACAGGGACAGGGGTTGTTGTGCCACAATTTGTCCACAGAACAGTGTTTTGTATATTATTATTGTGTATAATTCACAAGAAAGGCTGTGAAGTTTTATGTTGTATAATTAACTAGCGATCCATTCACACATGCACAGCTAACACATACTTTGGCCATTTTTTGTGGATAAAATTAAAGATAAGTTTTTCTTGATTATTGTGTCATTTTTGTGCATTCTAACTGGGACTTATTTTGGAACTCAGTATTTCTTTGTTTAGCAGATTATTAATCTTGTGGATATGTTAAATCAAATGTTTTATACTGGTGTAGTTTACCTTAATTTATTTGTTTATTTCTAATCTTACCTTTTAATTTACAATTCACGACACTGGCTACACTTCTCAAACATAGATCACATCATCCCTTCATATTTGCTTAATTTATATATTTATGTTTTATTTTTAAAGTCAGAAAATATTACATCCACTGTATTGAGGCAACATTATTAGTAGACTAGGATAGTACATTGGGCTGATGAACAGGTGATTTCAATGACGCTTGTCACAGGGCACATGATGTTGTCATGGCAGCTGAACCTTGGAAGCTGCAGCTATGGGACATCTCTAACCACAATAATTCTTGCGATACCTGTACAATTCACTACATACTGTATGTCCCACCGGTTGCGACCAATACATTGTTGTAAATTAAACATTTACAGTTTTACTCCATTTCTGTAAGATGGTTGTGATCCTATATTGAGCCTGTGTGACCGCTGAACAGCATAGGAATGAGGAAAAATACCATCTCCTTTAGTCCAGTCAGTGGATAGAATGTTCTAGTTGGCCCTGGCATGCATGATAAGCAGCAGTCCCCAACAAGTCCAGGGATAAAGTGCCAGGGCGGCCCTGCTGAATGTTAATGACTCATTATGCTGTGGAGGGCCTCCATTGTCTCTCTTTATCCGGAGAGCAAGAAAGGAATTAATTGGACTGAAAATGGAAGGGCAGGGGGAACTGACAAGTCATTAAGAGGGCCCTGAATGGACGATTAGATGCACATGGGGGAGGAATCCACCCCCCTTCCCCACCGCCTTTACTGTCTCATATCACACCGCCAACAAAACACGAGAACAACAACCACAATGGCCACCAGACCAAACTGCAGAAATCATATCAGCGCACATAATGTGTAGATAATAAAAGAAGACAATACCACAGCAGATGGGGTGTGGGAGGCTCAAGGAGGACTTGTTGTTTTTCTTTCTTCAAAGTCCATTTTCACCGTCGTTTGCCAAATACTTTCAGGAGAAACTCTTGAGAAAGAACAGGAGGAGCGAACAAAAATTAAGCAAAAAAGGCTCTTCAGGGTTCTTGGGTCCCATTTCACTGGAGCTTGTCCACAGTTTCTACTTAGTTTCCTTGAAAGGCGTACTGTAAATAGTGCAAAGAACACTTCTGGTTGCCTCGGCACACAAACCTGAACAAGAATAGAAAGGGACATTGTACACGGCCGGATTTAGTCTGTCGTTGGCTTTGAAACAATTATTAGCATCATTTTGTTATTTTATGTACGGTAGGAGGCACCTCATGTACACAGATAGGAAACGGCCAATATCACGCACACACACACACACCTTTTGCCTAAAGAGTTTGTCTTTACAGCTATGCTTCATTCCCAGTGTCACAATCTTTATTGATAAGAGAGGGAGTTATTGGCTGAAGAGACATGGTCAGTGGAGTGCAGGGGAAACTAGATGAGCCCAGAGCGACCGGAGCCTACACCACCTGACCACATCCCATTGTTAAGGAGTGGGATATCTTGCCTGGTAACAGTCACATCCTGCCTAATGAGCCTGGCTGACTCAGGGAATGTTTGAGAGAAAAGACTGAGCTGGGAACTGTGAAAAACTGTGTGGACTGCAAGGCTGATTTGCAAGGGAAATGAAGTGGACATAAACCATGGTGATTTCCTGCCACTGAATCCACACTGGCCAGCCTGACTCCACATCATGTGTCTTTAGCTTCGCTTTATGCTGCTCCCTTCTAGTCACATGATGGGAATAATGAAATGGCTTTCATGCAGGTTTGATGCATTCATTACCTTGTCTAAAAATAAGGCCTTTCACGCATATTCCTTGCAGCTCAGATGACAGATGGCATTCATATTATTACATATTGTAGCTTATTTGATTTCTTAATGTAACATTTATTTCATTTATTATATTATATGTATTTCAGTGATGCCATATAGCAGTATTCAGTGAGGGCAAATGCATTCTAAAAACAGCACATTACTTTATTACACATTTTATTCATTTCCAAATGAAAACATGGCAAACAATGTTAGCACCTGGAACCTTAAGATCAAATGAAAATATTATACGTAATTTGTATTACTTTTAAAACTCCCTGACCTCTTGCACCTCTTCATTAAAATCTACTTCAGCCTCCAATGCAAACCCGTAAGACCACATTTCACTTGTCCTACAACAGTTAATCACTTCCTGAATGCTTTAGGCAAATGTGTCTCCTTGTTCTTCTTGCTAAATTAGAGTCAATGTTGCCATTCGTGTCTTCTGTGTTGCTGGCTTGATCAGGCCAAGCAAAACAAGGTGGCAGACAGAACCAGCATTGACTTTCTCCATTTCCTCACAAAAGGATTTGTATAGAGAAGAGCAGTTGACCGTGCCAGCCCTCTGGTTCTCATAACGCCGCTAAATTGAGGCTGGCTCCACTAAGGAAGGCCACCTATATGTTTTCAGCTGTACATCCACTGGTGCCTGTGAGAATCCGGTGATAACGTCAACCGCCATAGCACCTACTGTAAAGTGGAAAATAAAATGTTGGAAAGAGGGCTTTGTTTTTCCAAATGTGGACCATAATGTATTAAGTTTGATGGCTGTGCAAACATCATGTGCATTATGAGGCTGCTATTTTTAAAAGTATCATTAAACTGGAATACATGTTTAATATATCCAAGTGACTCATTGGGGATCAATGAATGAAAAACTGTGAAAACCTTCACAAAACCCAAATCTAGTGATTCCCGCCAAAGTGGAAAAAACCAAGTTCTCATTATGCAGTTATACAGTAGAAGGTTCTTAAAAAAAAGCAAAGACCAGTGTTGTGTTACATTTTTACTTATTATAAAAATAGTTTAGTGGTGCTTGAGGCAATGTGCAGGGTTTATCTTAAGCCTTGTACCAAAAATATAATTTGATGTAAAATCAACTCAAATTCTGATAGACATGCACTAAAAATTGTGTTTCCTTCTGACAGTCAAAATACATGAATTAAAACTATATTAATTTGCAAATTATATATCATGGGATTTATACACATCCTTCTGCCCAGCATAATAAATTGATTAGCATGTTAATAACCTCAGATGTGTGAATGTAATCTCAGCTACTTAACACGATATCTCACTATGCACGTCTATTAGAGCATTAAATATCCAGTGTGGTTCTTGTATTTCTCAATACTTTGCCTGTAATATTTAGAAGAAAACACACAAACACCAATGCCATGACATCTGTTTGTGCAATTCTCTCTGAACATTTGTCTGTAGTCTTTCACCTACTCTTATTATTGCTTCTCTCCTTTTCACTTTCCCTTGGCAATCTAAATTGTGAATCAGTTGGCGGCATGTAGCTGCTCATTTTCTTCTGACAAATTCAGGACTTGTGCATTACTAACTACGGAGGCGTTGTCGCTGTCACTGTGCTGTTGAAGTTTTGTTGAACTTGCTTTCATCATTGTATCACTTTCATATTCTATTGATCATGTATTCACATTGAGCATTTTACTTCAGTAAGGGTATGTGCAAAGGTTTCTATGGATGTCTGGGGATTCATTCATAACCCCATGACATGCCCAGAGTGAGTCATGCACTCACCTCTGAGAACTACAGTAGAGAATGATGTCATGAATTACGGTGTACACGGATGTCTTCTGTGGAAATCATCTGCAGAGTAGAATCTTTTGATTTGTGCTGCTATGTGAATACTCAGCAGGAATCCTAGAGTTGGTGCTATTACATAATATCCTGTGTAATTCAATAGCTCTACTTTGTCTATTTTATAAACTATCCAATCATAGACCATCGTTAAGGTCATCCGGAGTGCGGCCATCCTTAAGTTCAAGATATCTGTATTATTTTTATGTATTGAAAAGTCCAATAGGTTTTCAGACTGAGAACTCTCTGACACCTATAGAGAATGATGCATGCTGAATAGGCACTATGGCCTTCTAGACCAAACGCAATAGCCAACCCACGCAAGCTGCTCAGTCTCAGCGGAGAACCGCCACCAGCATGTGGGATCCTGCAAGACCCTGGAATGTGAGAGAGGGAGAAACATTGTAGCTTCACAGTCTCATGCTGCTGGTGCGTGGAGGTAACCATGGCGGAGTCCAATCAGTTTTGAGAAGCACTGAGAAGGTTCAATATAAACCCCCCCCCCCCCCCCAATGCTACCAAGCCGCACAATTCAGCCCCAGGTCACTGTTTATGTTTTGAAACACAACTGTCCATGAATGTGTAGATATCTTCAGGGGAGAGGTAGAGAATGGTGGGAGCGTAATGAGAGGAGGGGGCAGTAGAAAAGCATGCAAGTCACTTAGCACTTACACACAACAACAAACAACAATGAATGTTGGGAATACCCAAAAACGACTTTTATTCATGAATTACTCACCACACTTAAAGGTAAAGTTAGCTATTGCAAGCTAAATGTAAGCTAAGACACGTCAAATGCAAACAAATATATCCTAGCATTTAGCTAGCTTACCGTTGTGCGTGTTGATAAAATAACCAGATACGTCTGATTATTATTATTATTATTATTATTATTATTATTAGACACAGCCCTGGCTCCGTACATTGGAACATAAACAAACTTTCGACGTGCAATGCGCCGCCCGTGGAGGACCGCTGGACGGTGCAGAATTGATTTGAGCTCCCAAGTTAGCGACTAATAATTCAGTTTTTTGGTAGGGGGGAAGGGTATCGAGGAACAGTGGCAAGGAGAAAACCCATATCATTAAGAGGTCAGAGATGGAGGGGTAGTATACCTCCATTATTTATTGTGCTTTCTTTCTTTTTGTGGAGGATTCACTTGGCAGAGAAGGGACAGAAGTGACAGCAGGCCAGCATTTCAAATGTAGCTTGGCGTTGGCAGGGGGTTGCGTGTGAGAGCACGCTGTGGGAGCTCCCATTCCTGTCACCCAGCGAAACATGGCGACAGTTGTGACAAACTAACAGAGCCCATCACAACGCATTTACCCTGGTATTACACATACACCTCACAGAGCCACTGCTCCCTGCAAGGGGGAATTGTTTTACATGCTTGCTTGATTCACAGAAACCTATATTTGCCATGAGGAATGCATTTTCGAACCATGTCTGGGCTGCCATGCTTTCCTTGCTAAAAACGGACAGGACACCGCAACATATTAGGTGACCGTTGCGATATTTGTTTAATATGCATATGATCAGCAACACATGTCCGTCCTCTCACACTTGATATCTTCTGTGGTAAAACAAAGAGCAGGGTACAGGAAGGATGAACAACAACACACACACGCACACACATACACACACACACAAACTTTAAGATTGCGGGGACGATTTTGTCCTCCCATGTGGTTTTGGCCTATTATGAAGGGCTTGGAGCTGTGCCATCCTTGGGCCAGCCTTTGATATGGACCGGTTCATTATTTCATTATGTAAGTGAATCTATTGTCAATGAATAAAACAATGTGTGTGAGTGTGTGTGTGTGTGTGTTTGTGTGTGTATGTGTGTGTTCAGACTGTAATGGGTAATCGGTAA
>JAODVN010076052.1:0-10077 GCA_025434125.1 Chologaster cornuta
TCTGCTCCTGGCCTGGAATTAACCCCTCGCTATTCTCTGTGAAAGCTGTGCCTGAAAAAGGCCTGCTTTGTTGTGTCTGAGCGGTGAAGCATCTCCGAGCTACTTCCTCTGCTAGTTCAACTACAGTACGCTGGGCTGCCTGCGGTTTGCCTGTCCACCTTTGTGTCTACATGTCTGCCCTCAATAGCTTCCCCTCTGCGTGGAGTGGATGAGGACATTTCCGTCCAAACGGAAGAGTGACGGCCAGTGCTGTTACAGATCCTTGCCGGCACCGTGAACGTCAGTTATCTGCTCACACAGAGAGCATTCTTGGTTGTTGGAGGTCAGGCGTCTTTATTTGTGTCCCCGGTTGAAAGCATGGTGCGTGGTGCGGTTTTTGCTTGAAAATGTAGCTGAGTGATACGCCTGAGTGTTGCACCTGAGAGCCCATGTTCTTAGTAGGTGGAGTAGTACCTCTACTTACAAAGAACACAGGCTCACAAACATGTGCGTAGTGTTACTTTTAAAGTTTATTGTGCACATCAAGGGTTTAAAAACAAATGCGCCTTTGTTTTCTTCATTCTCTTCTCCGATGGGTTTGTCCCCTTATTTCCGGTTGGTCCTGCAGTCAGGCGTCAGGTCAGTTGGAGACAGAAAGCCTATGGTAAGATGGAGCGTTACCTCACTGTCACCAGGATGACAATGACATTTTCAGTTGCTGTTAAAACACCACTATAAAGCAAAGCTGCCGGGACTTGAAAGGAATAGCATTCTGTTTTCTTATGTTGCGGTTCATGAGTTCACTATTTGGGTTTTATTTAGAAAATGAAATAGGCATTACTCGTCAGATGGGCCTTGTTTCAGACAGTAAGTGTAAAAGTAATCATTGGCAGTAACTGTAGCGTAGCATGACTACGCTACTCTCAGATCAGTTTGAATATAGTGAATATAAACTAAATTAAAGGATGTTAATGGATAGCAATGAACTCTGCCTGAATGTGTAGCCTGCTAGCACTGTGGTGAATTCAGATGTAGCCTTTACACTGTGACTGTAACATTATGCAGTGGCTGTAAGACATAGAAACCAAAATATTCTTCCTCCCCACATGCTGGTCCCTTGAGTGTTTATTTCTTTTTCACATCATTTATTTGTTTTAAGTCCAAATTTGCCACCACCTCCATATCTCCTGGAGCCAATGTCAGACCAGGGAGTGGTGCTTGGATGGCCTATGAGTGGATTAGGACTTTTCCATTGACCAGCGGTTTGCAGAGGTTATAATCTTGCACCCCAAAGACAGATTTCCCGTTAAACTCAGGGAAAGCTGTCAAACACCACTTACTGGAATCCAGTGGAATTTGTAGCTAGCGCATGCTGGCAGTGACACAGGCACAAAGCTCACGGAAAGTGGCAGATAGCAAATGTGGACAATGCAAGTCCTCTTTTCTTCTTGTTTTTGTTTTCCCAATGGGGCATTAAAGTTGTCCGTCCTTTATCATTATTTTGCTGAACAATGTAATGGGTCCCATACGCACAAAGGCCTGGCGCCGTGTGCTGTCGGACAGATAAATCATTCATAACCAAGTGATTAAATGTATTGAGGGATGTATTGGTGGTTAATGGGTGGTTAGGTACTGGCACTGCAGCATTAAATTCAGACTTGACCGCTGTCATCGGGAATCCGTTCAATTGAGGAGATCTCTGGGAGTCACCGCTCGTCTGTGTGTGGCGTAATAAATTACAACAATATGTCAAAAACTTTGTATGTTAGAATAATAAATGCCTCTAACATTTACTCCATAAAGCTGTGCATGCATTTGGTCCATCCTGTCATGAAAATGAACGGTGGCATTAATGTCCCTGTCGAATACTAGTGATTAGAGTCAAAAACTATAACATAATTGTTTTGAGTCACTTACAGTAGATGCTTTTCCAGTACACATATTTTTCTAATGTCCCACATTTTTTTATATTTTTGTAACAGGGACTACTTGAAACAAAGTGCAAAAAGTAAGAATTTATAAATGTACTATTCTACCTAGAACAAAAGCAACATGCACACACACACACGTACGCACGCACAAACCAACAATTACTGTATACTATTTAAAAAATGTGCCATTACAATTATGATACAGTAGAGTTAAACGTCTTCACCTTTTACTAGACTCATGTCAGATCCATGTAACTGACCCTGTGAGGTGTTTGGGGAGCGGGTCTTGGGTTCCTGGTGTTTTGTGATTTGGGAATGGGAATTTCGATTTTTGTTTGTGACTGGAGGGTTGGGATTATGAGTGTAACATGAGTAGTGGTATTACTTTTTTTGTATTGTTTTTAATGACGTAATGTGAAGCACTTTTTGTTACATGAATTTGTATGAAAAGTGCCATGTAAATAAGGATTGATGGATTTGTAGCCAGCAGAGGGTGCTGTTGGACTATGACTGAAGACATTTAGAAACACTGGGCATTCTACTACTGAGGAAAACCTTAATGCTTATTTGTCTGTCTGCTCTGTTCAACTGCATGTCAACCGCTTTCTTCTGTCAGATCTCTCTCTCTCTCTCTCTCTCTCTCTCTCTCTCTCTCTCTCTCTCTCTCTCATAATTTTTTCTGTCTTTCACCACAGAGTAACATGGAGGCAGATCTACCAGCTGGCTAATGGATGCCTGGCCCTCACGTGCGTGTGCATGCCAGCACACGTGCACATTATTAATAACTTAATTAGAGCTTGCTGACTGCGGCTGTTCAACCCCAGAGTGGAGTGATTTGCCAATGTGTGTGCGAGTGTGCGAGTTTGTGCATTAGTGTATGTGTGTGTGTGTGTGTCAGAGGGAACTGGAAGCTAAGGGGCGTTCTTGATTGCATGCGCCTCTCAAGATCCAGGCAACACATCTCCTCCAATGCCCTTCCACCAGTGATTGGAACAATGCCTGACCAGGACACCCCACGCCATACTCCCGGCCCCAGCTGGGGTATCACTGTACCTGTAACACGACACCAATAATAGGACTTGAAGACAAGGTCGCTGTGCCCACCACTCCCAGTGTAAGCACATTATAATGCAGGTTTCCATTGGAACATGTAACAAGCGGTGCTTGAACTTTAAACAGATGTGAATTTACTTGTGGAATCTCTGCTCAATCTGAGCCATAATGAATCGGCAGAGCTGTCTCCTCTCGTGATTTACACTTTAAAGCCAAAAGGCTGTATTACAGTATATAAACACTTTCCAATGACTTTACACTAAATTAATAACAGTGAATGATAATACCCCAGGAGTCTTGGACTGTTCCACTGAAGCCTTTGT
Organism: Chologaster cornuta; assembly: GCA_025434125.1. Taxonomy (NCBI): domain Eukaryota; kingdom Metazoa; phylum Chordata; class Actinopteri; order Percopsiformes; family Amblyopsidae; genus Chologaster; species Chologaster cornuta. The sequence continues at coordinate 3,287 of JAODVN010076052.1, forward strand.
AATCAAACAAGTTATATTCTAGAACTGTTCTAGAACGATAATTAGTCTACTAACAGATGTTAGTGGAGAACCTCAACATTGGCCATGTAAGTTACTGTTGTGTTGTCAGTGTTCCCAGGTGGTGTGGGATTTCGAGGTGTCAATCACATGCGCCACGCTAGTCCATATTTTCAGTTGGACTTTTGTTTTTCATTGCTGAAATCTGTCAGCACAGAATCAGCAATAGTGATATTATATTCACGTGTGCCAAATATGTTGAGAGCGGTGTGTTGTTGTTTTTATTTTTTTCTTCTTCTGCTGACTGTGCATCTCATTTCCTCAGCTCATACAATCAGCTTCTGTTGCTATTGGCACCTCTCAGCTGACAACAGTCTACAAAGGTCCGGCCCCAGTCAATAGTTATCTCTGCTTCAACATCTCCACTGTAAGTCAAATTGTCTGCAAATAACATTTTCATTGGAGGCCAATTTTCCCCAATATACCTTCTCCCTTTCAGGGTGAAATGTAACTCTTTAATGTGTATTTAGTTAAGATAAATACCCTCTCGTTCTAGGCCTTTCCACAGAAAATGGTGAATATGGATGGTTTTAACATTTAAATTTGAAAATCAACCCTTTTACTGAGACAGAGCCTGAATACCCGTTTGATTTATTATGCCTGTTTCTCCTTAAACCTTCTTTTTTTTCAGTCAGCGCCTCTCACTTGAGCCATCTCGGCTGTTTCAACTCCTTTCTCCCCCACTCCGTCCTTACCGACTGTGTTATTGGGGGAGACAGCCATCCGTTGCTGATGGAGGGGCATGGCTCTAGCGGAGCAGATGTGTGATGATGTCATTGCAAGGCGACACACTGGGGACCCAGTGTGCTGATTCAGGCTCTGTGCAGGAGAGAGAGGGAAAGGGAAGGGTGAAGGACGAGACGGAGGAGAAGGAGTCTGCCGCTATTTAGGCAGTGTACGGCTCTTTGTCTGAACAGCGCGTGCAAATTCCACACTGGCACACAGATAATGAAGAAAAATGCATCCGCGAGAAAGTGCTTACTGATTACAACCAGAAACTTTAGAGCCAGTTGAAGATGCATTTACACAACACAGATATTGCATTAAAATACCATGGTCGCCTTTGCCTTTAACTTTGCCCATTTCTGCTCCATGCAATGCATGTTTAATAGATCTCATACAGATCTTTTGACTTTGCTTACTACTTGTTGGCTTCAGCACAAAGGACGTCATTGTTCCGTCTGTGGGCGAGGACAATGCACGTTTGTCATCTCTGCGGCAGTGGGGGAGATGTGCTGTAAAGTGATATACTGCACAGTAATGGTATTGTCCGACTGGGGCGTGCATGTCTTACTAGAAGTTCACAGAGGGAACTCACTCACGCAAAGTATGTTGTTTAGCGATAAATCCACAAGCCCGGTCGTGAATTATGTTATTATCTGGTCTTCTGCTTTCTTCACAGCGTTTGCAAGCATGCCTAAGAATGTGTGTCCGTTGTTTATCCTTGACGCTGCACATTAAATGTCCTCCTGCCTTGACTTATGCCTACGGAAACACATTTTGGAAGTGTGGAGCATTCTACTGCAGATGACGATGTTGGTTGGCAGCGCAAGGCTAAATGCATCGTTCCATAAGAAGCATTTGTCATGGCGGCCTTTGACAAGCCCTTGACAATTTGTCACAAGAAAGCTCAGCAGTGTTGAGCAAACCGTTGAGTGAACCGCATCGGTGATGTTGAGCGGCCAATAAGAGCCAGTTCAGGTCTCCTGGGACAGGCGGACGGATTGAACCTTTAACTGGAAGAGAGCTGTCAGTAATGTGCACACAAACAAAGGGGGGAAGGTCGTATGAGGTGAGCGTTTGATGTCACATGCAAACACTTGCCCGTGGTGGAGTAGTGCAAACACACTGAACACACAAACACACACACACACACACACACACACATCTACAGGGCAAACTAAGTATAAACACAGAAACATAAACTGATCCCGAGAGAATGAGAGCACACAGAAGCAGAAGTACATGTGTTATGGTTTGGCAATTTAATCTATAGCCAAATGTTTTTCATTGGTGCTGCCAGGGGGTGAATGAGTGCATAGTCTCATGACTGAGAACAGAAAGCTCGTCTGAAGCTGAAAGTGTAAACGTGGTCTGTCCCACATCTTGTAAAGGCACGTCTGTCAGTCTAAGCCTATCAATGTCCTCTCAGGGAAAATAAACAAGCCACAGTTGGCAGCCTGTGAGCTCATCCTTTCTGATTTGTCCTTAAAATGCAGGTCATATGTGAGTTCCTAGCCTTATTTGTGAAGGGAAGATTTTGGCCTTTTGACATTGTGGATGCATGGTGCACCTTAAGCTAAACTAACAGTTGACATAACATAAGCTAACATAACTATTTATTTATCCCAGAGGGGAAATTAATAGCAACACTATTAAGTCAACATGTGTAGTAAATGAATATGACTTTTTAACTACTTCATTACTAACTACTTTAACTACCATACTTCTACGAAATTAACGACATTGGGTTTGGAGGTTAACAAAAGTCTGTTTTTGTGATGGTAGCATATATCTGGCAAAAGGAAATAAGATAATCGGTGCTAGTTTGGAATATGCTAAACTTTATTGGCGATGGTCTCAGTAATGATTACAACCTTCTAGGTCGCTTATGCTGCAAAATCCTATGAATTGGTTTACTTCCTCATAGCTATAAACATCTCAGCTTGACTAAACTATTACTGGTCTATATGCAAACCCTCATTATGCCAGGGACTGGACAACAAAGCAATGGTGTCATGGTATGCACCCTTAACACTGTCTGTTACTTAGTGCCTTATACACATTGCATTCAAAATTACGTAGTAAAATGTTACATTTAGCAAAAGGGAATCCATAATTAGGAATTAAGGCCTTGTCTGTGGTTTGGTTCCTTCCATGGGAATAAAACAGATATACAGTGAACTCAGTCAAGTGTGCTTTCAGTAATTATTTCAAAAAACACCAACTTTCCATGTCTTTTTATTGTTTCAGGAGTTCAGGACAGCACTGTGGATCAATTTATCCAATTAAAATCGAATCACACAATCTGACAAAAGTTATCCTGCCCAACCCCCCATAAAAATGATTATGGAAACAAATGTCCTGCCATATACAGTCTACTGTAACGTCAAATACATTAAATCTTGTCTACATAAAATAAATGACATACTGTATGCAGCCTCAAATTACATTATAGTTTTTCACTTATTAGTACCGTTTTTTAAACAAGTAATAAAGTAGAAAGACAATGTTTGTACTGTACAGCACACAAAGCAGTCGACCACACATGCAGGCTTGAAGGCTCTATTATTGTTAATTGTTAATGGGTTTTAGGTAGTGCGGAAAACCTGAGCACCTGGAGGAAATCCATGCAGACACGGGGAACATGAAAACTCCACACAGAAAGGCTGGGACCATCAGGGTTCAAACCTGGGACCTTCTTGCTTTGAGGCCAGTGCTATCCAGTGCATATCTTTGGTTATGATCACATTTGCTGTTGATTATTTAGAATTATGCATAGCCTCTAATTTGCAAGTTCATACAGGGAAGAGTTGAATTGTGAGGCTATTTTCAGTATTTCAGATATTTTGTTAGTGAGTTTCAATGGAAAATACTGTACATGGTTGATTACAGAGAACACCTTTACTGTCACTGCCAACACATTAGTTAAGGAACATGTAGAACACATTTAGAGATACTTATTTGTTTCCGCACTATTAAAATACCCTACATTGCCCTGAAGTGTAACAATCTTGTGTCTTTAAATTAGTTATGAATGACATATCAGAGCCAGCGCTTTCCAACAACAGCCCAAGCTAGGTTTAGGCTCCGAGGACCGGTCCAATGGAATATTGTATTTCTCTCCAAACACTGATTTTCATTCAGTACAGACCTAACATCCATTTAACATGCAATCCACCAGAACTTGATATTCCTGATGAAGGATAGATTATTAAAATGTTTCTGGAGTTCTGACCACAGAATTATAGTGGAATGTGCTCCTGAAGGGTTTGCAAGCCACTGCTACCCCATATTAATACGTTTTTCACAAATATCAGATTACTTTGAGAGCTGAAACAATAATGGTGAATAATCTGCTCATAGTTAAAGTGATGGGTATATTTGCATTTCAAATATGATACTGTACACTGATTGTGCACTGATAAATCTACAAAAGTATGCTAAAACCAGTTGATAAGGTGAGTGTTTAAACAGATGAGTGGAAATACCTGAACTCCTGAGAAATTAGGATGCATCTGCTTGTCAATTTCATTGATCTTTGAAAGTACCTGTATATGAATTGAGTGTTTGGTAGATGATAAGAATGCATTTGAACCAGAATGTATCAGTTTGCAGTGAACTGTGCACTTATAAGTAGTATAGTACGATATAGCATGCTCATTTGCAGGCTAGTATATGCTAATATATGTATATGTTTTGGAAGAAAAACTGTACACAATTAGGCATGACACCGCTCATCACTCGTCTAACAAATATGGACGATGGAGCCTCAAGAAAATAAACATGTTATTTATTTGTGCATCATATTTCTGTTGCCTCAGCCTCATGTGTCTGTATAGTGCATTATTTTAGTAAACAATATATCAGTCTATGAAACGTGATCATTTTAATACAAGAGACTGCTTTTCTCTGGGAATCATCACCTTATCGTGGTGTAGAGGTTTTTGTGTTCCTTTGACCCTGAGGGCTGTGTTGTCTTGAGCCTGGTGCTTCCTTGTACGGTCTCCTAAGGCAAAGTGGTCTCAGGTGAGGGGCCAGACTAAGAATGGTTCAGAAGACCCTTCATGAAAGCACATGAGAGAGGAGAAATTACCCTGCCCGTGGTCTCCGTCTGGAGCCGGGCCCAGAAGGAGGGCTCGTCTGGTGGCTGGGTTTGCAACGGAGCCCAGCCAAGCACAGCCCGAACAAGCAACGTAGCACTTTCCAAATTTGTCATTTGGGTGGCAGTGAAGGTCAATATCCTCAACGGACCTGACCCAGGCAGCAGAGGCTAGCTCTGGGGATGTGGAAAGTCACCTCACTGTGGGGGAAGGAGGCAGAACTCCACGGAAGGTGGAGTGCTACCATTTAGATCTGGTGGGGTTTACCTCTACACATAGTATTGTTTCTGTAACCGTTTTCCTGGATAGGGGATGGACCTTATTCTACTCTGGGGTTGCCCAGGGTGTGAGGCACAGGGCGAGTGTAGGGATACAAACACTCCGTGACCTCCAACACTCACTGGATCGATTCGCAGTCGAATGTGAAGCGGCTGGAATAAGAATTAGCATGCCTAAATCTGAGGCCATGGTTCTCACCCGGAAACCGATGGATTGCCTACTCCAGTTAGGGAATGACTCCTTAACCCAAGTGAAGGAGTTTAAGTACCTCTGGTTCTTGTTCGCGAGTGACGAGACTATGGAGAAGGAGATTGGCTGGAGAATCGGAGCAGCAGGAATGGTCTTGGAACCGGTTTATCGCACCAAAAAGAGAGCTGAGCCGGAAGGCAAAGGTCTAGGACTTCCGGGGAATTTTTGTTCCTACCCTCACCTATGGTCATGAAGGGTGGGTCATGACTGAAATGGGTTTTCTCAGGAGGTTGGCAGGCTTTTTCCTTCGAGATAAAATGAGATGCTCAGCTATCTGTGACAAACTCTGAGAAGAGCCGCTACTCATTCGCATCGTCTGGTGCGGATGCCCCCCAGTGCGCCTCCCTTTAAGAGGTGTTCCAGGCACTTCCAGCTGGGACGCCTCAGGAAAACCCCCAGAATAGGTGGAGAGATTATGTCTCCACACTGGCCTGGGATTACCTAGGGATCCCCCAGTCAGAGCTTGCTGATGTGTCTTGGGAAAGGGATGATTTGGCGTCCCCTGCTGGAGCTGCTGTCCCCACGACCCAACTCCGGATAAGCGGATGAAGATGGATTGATGGATTGAGACTGCTTTTCTTTACAGTGTTTTGGTGGCACTAGAAGGCATTAATATGCGCATCTCATAATCTGGTCTGAATCAGTTTTTATCCTCAAAGTAAAACTGTAACCTATACGGCAATCTTCATAATATTTTTCTCAAGCAGATCGCCAGCCATTACTTAACTTTAGAAAGTTTTCCGCAGTCCACACAGATGCTAAAAATGCATAATGCATTAAGCCTTTCTCACCATTTCAGTCTCCATGTGTTTTACATTTGAAAACTGACATAATCCAACGCTCATGTTCAACTCAGGGAGAAGCAGACCAACGTTGCACCCGACCTACAGTCTTAAAAGGAAAGCACACATCTGGTCTTAAAAGATCGATCTTGGGATTTTGTGAATCGATATCGGATCATTCAAATTAAGATCGATTTTAATTGGGATAATCGATTTATTGAAACCCCCGCTACTATAAACTTCCTGATGTTAAATGTAGGCTAGTAATGTGTTGCGGCTCACAGTACTCGTTTATATTCTAAAAACAACCATAATTCGAAAGCAGCGAATAGATGCCAAAGGCAGGTTAGTCATTTTTGAAAACGCTTGCTAACATCATCCCTTCGCTTGCCCACTCCACATATCGAAACATTCTGAAGCAAAGCGTAGTAACAAAAATCCAGCTCCTCCCCGCATTTTGAAGTGGCATTGTTGTTGTGAATAGTGCTCCCTAGTTCATGTTCAAATTTATGGAGCCAGGACTGTGTCTCCTTTAAATGGGGTTGAGGATTTACAAATGCAGAGCGTTTTGCAAATGCACTTTCGACAATGTGGTCAGGTC
>JAODVN010076269.1:0-10072 GCA_025434125.1 Chologaster cornuta
CTCTCTCTCTCTCTCTCTCTCTCTCTCTCTCTCTCTCTCTCTCTCTCTTTCAGCCCTAGGGCAATCATTTGTGTTGAAGTGCACGTGCACACACACTCACACGGCAAGCTTACTTGCACTAGGGAGATTCCTTTTCTCCATGAAAGAGCATTATGAATAACAAACGCCAGAGTTCAGCCTCACACTATGACCCTGAGACAATAGACACACACAAACACATATACATGCCCGCACTCGTCTTTCCGCCACACACACACACACACACAAACACACACCCCTGGTTGAACCCTCCTAACAAAAGAGAAAGGCATGCATTCATTAAGGCGTTCCAGAGAACTTTGACTGGTGTGCTATTGTAGGCTAATCCACCAATCGCACCACCGTGTATTGCCTAGGCTTATTGTCTCTGTTTGTTGGGGAGAAGGGCGTATGAGGCAGGTAGTCAGATATTTATTGACAATGATATTTACGTGGCACAGGTCCCCCCTGTGCTATCATCACAGGGGGTTAGGCGGCTGTAATTCTGTTTACTTTTGAATCTTTGTTCTTACCTTACAGTGTGCAAACCTTCCAGTAGACTATACATAGACTATACATAGACGTGTGGGTGTGTGTGTGTACATTTTTGTTTAAATTAGTTTCAAAATGTCAAACTGCTGTGAAATAATTTTTTAACTCTGAAATGTGTCTGTGTGTCTGTCTTGTCTTGCTTTCCGTCTTCCTGCAGGTCCCAGCGGCACTCCTAAACGTTTGAGGAGCGTCAACAAAAGTCAGAGGGGGAGAGGAAGAATAGACCTCAAGGGGGTCTAAAAAGGAAAGGGGCAAAGAAAAGAGGACAAAAGAGAGAGAGGCGGGGACGGAAGGAGGAGGGCAGCAGCGATTTTCCAGGCCAGATGAGAAGCTGATCTTTCAGAAACGGAAGACAGGAGACAGGAGAGTGGGCGGAGAAGGAGAGAGAAGCCAACTTGAAAAAGAGGATTTGCCTTTGTCGGGGGTGCACCCACCCCCTTCAACACCCCCCACTCAACCCTCCCCTTCTGCGTTCGAAAGACAGCCCCGATAAAAGACAAACGATGAGCATTACACGGAGCTCCGGAGGCCTCGGGGCAAGCCTGAGGCTTGATTTGAAGCTACCCAGGACTAGAGTCTTGTTTCTGGGCTTGCTGATAGGCCTGAGCGTGGCGCTGTGGGTGCCCTCGTCCGCCTATGCTGACGCGGAGATCAGCATGCTGGCAGGGGATCTGGAGACCTCCATGCACTCCTCGCTCCTCGCGGATCTCCAGGAGGTGACGATGGAGGAGGCCGCAGGCCCAGGAGGCGAAACACCAGGGGTGACGCAGCAGAACGCGGAGGAGGCCACAGCGGCGTTCCCAGAATCCTCAGCGGTGGTGGGCCGGGTCTTTCAGATGAAGGTGCCATACAAGATGGAGGACCGATACCTGGGTGATGTCATCAAGGTGAGCCGCGTGTGTGTGTGTGTGTCGTTAAACACAGATGCACATTCAAACACAGCTACAATGTTACAGTTAACAAATGTCCACCTCAACATTTCATCGAAGGCACTTTCCAGACCAATATAGGGGGTGAAACAGACCTAAACGACGGGGGGAGTTTGAACCTGAAGAACGTTCAGAAATGAGCTATTCTCCCAAAAAATGTCACCGCCGTTGCTCATAAACTGTCCTGAGGCGACACATATTTTAAGACATTCACAAGAATATGCCCTTTTTAATTGCACTGCATTTTCCACAATGGCTCATTTTCTGTAATGGATGTGTGCTCACTTCAGAATTAGAGGTGGCATTCTCTCTCTCTCTCTCTCTCTCTCTTTTCCATGTTCTATTCCCTGTCCTTTATTACTGGGTTCTTTGATTCATAATCCTTATTTCTTAAACATGAGCCATCCCATTAGTCCAATCCTCCTCTATCATCCCCTGCTATTTGGGCTTGTTGTGACTGTCTTTTTCCGTCTCCTTGCCCTCATTCTTTTTATTCTTGTCTCATTCTCCCTGCCTCTGTCCTTTCCCATCCACATACAGTTTCTACAGCATTTGCATTTCTGTTCATGCATCCATCTCCTCTAATCTTCTTCTCATCTTCTCTCTGCTCCTGACCAGACATTCCCTCTCCTCTTTCCCACATCACTTTTCCTTCATCCTGTCTTCCTCTAATCTCTTACCTGCATTGTTATTTCACCATCCATCTCCTTCCCCCTTCACATCATATAAAATCATTTCAGTCAACCGCCCCACCAATGAGCAATACACAAATATGTTCAGACACTAATTGTCATCCAATAAAAAATATATAATGCTGTATATCATTTATTTTTTTATTTTATAAATGCATGCACTGTTGCTGAAAGCAGTGCTATTGAAGTTCAGAGCCTAACACACATTTGCAGCTTTAACCATATGAGCGTCCGTGCACAGATTAGCGGTCATGTTGCAACTGATTTAATAGTTCCTTCTCCCTTTTCCTCCCGCATGTGAGACCGACATGATGCCTGAATAGAATATTGAATAAAAATCCTAATGAATATGCCTCTGCTGTAAGTCTACATTCCAAAATAAGATGAATAATTTAAGATAACCTACACTACAGTAACATGTTGTGTCAGAAGTAATTCTTCCTATTTTTCATATAGCAGCTATATTATAGGAATCTGTTGCATGTTGACGTTTTGAATAAGCAGTCCACTAGTTATTCCCTTCAGTGTAAAAACGGTTTGAAATGTCCAAATGTCCAAGTCCAGTCTTAAACTAGCTGTGTGTGACACACACACACACACTCACACAGAGTGAGAAGCATGTAATCCAAAATTCACTGCATCGTGTCATCCGTGTCAGTCACTGACCCCCCCCCCCCCCTCCGACACACACACACACACACACACACACACACAGCACAGAGGTACACAGTACACACTGTGAATTTTGTACAAGCCGCCTCAACAGGAAAGTGAGGAGACAAATGCTAACTTAATGGTTTTCTTTATATCCAGCCGTATGAGACAGCCTTCCTCTCCTGCTCGCTTATTGTCCTTCTCTGCTCCCCTGCACTAAAGTTGTGCCTTCTACCTCCCAAAAGCACACAATATATGTGTAGGTATCGAAAACTGACAGGGGTCATTCTATTGTAAATCAACATCAAGAGCATTGTTTTCTCTTCCATGCTAATGGAGCACGTTGGCAGAAGCGTCAGCCTAGACTTATGTGAAAAGATTGACACACGGGAAAATACAGCGGGCTCGTATGAGCCATCTTTGCTTGTTGAGTTGCCGTGTAAACGCAAGGTGGAAGAAAGAAAGATAACCTTCAATATCTGTGTTAATGCACTAACATTATTCATAGCCACAGAGCAAAGGGTATATGATTTAGATGCATTTGATGTGTTGATGTGTACCACAAGTCACCACAGCAAACGGTGACTGTTTCAACATGTCTTAACGTTAATGATAATTTTGTTTCATGTAATTTAAACAGTGCTGCAGTCTAGCCATAACTAGTGAACCGCCCATTATGGCATCAATGTTTATGCACCACCGCCATACAAATGAAGTGAACTTGTAATGACACCTCTGTGAAGAGGCCCTATAAAGCATGTTGATGCAAATAGAAACAAATAGATTTTCGCTAAAATGAGACCGAGGGGGGGGATCGAAATTGGTATAGAAGAGAGAGCAAGAGAGGACGGGATAGTAGAAGAGAGTTTGGGAAGAAAATATCTGTAGTGGTTGATGTCATGTAACCAAAAAGTCAGGGCTTCAAACCCCACTGGAAACTAATCGATCTGCCAGCTGTCTCTTGGCACATTGCCCTCAAGCAAATGTCACTGTTCTACAGTGTTAAGCCATTGTGAGGGCGAGTACAATGCACTCCTACAGGTTACCTTTATGCTCCATTACAAATAGCAACAGTGCAAAATATAACATCAGCCCCTCTCAATGTTTTGATGTCTGTTTTCCCTCCATCACCCTTTCCGTGTGTGTGTGCATGTGTGCATGCGTGCGTGTCGGTGAACCCTCCCAAGTACTCAGAAGGTTGTGTTCAAGGTTGAGGAGCGAAACGGCAAATCGATTTTCAGGCTTGGCATTGCGCTCATACTAATGGGCTTTTTTTATGAAAATCTGACAGTTGTAGAGTTCTGAGTTGTGGCAGTTTTACCGTTGTTTGGCTGCACGGTGTGAGGCATTACCTTGAATACAATACAGTCTGACCACGGCAAACCGCTTAAGACAGTTACTTCTGTCTGTGTGTGTGTGTGTTTGTGTGTTTTAGCATGGTACACTGTCTGCAGATGCTTCTCAAGCTGAGTCTTGCGACTGCAGGAGGGTATACACAGACTGTGTGAAAAATGCAGAGACACTGTAGCATCCCAATGCTCCAGAAAGCTCACATATCACAAATAAATACTTTATTTTGCCCTTGTGAAATAATAAATATGTTCTGTCTCTTCATATCCTAACAATAATTCATCACTTGAAAATCATTACTCGGGGATTGGCTCTAGGAACTGCAGTGCAGTTGCACTGGTACATTTTCATAGTCATCTTCTTTAATTGTTTTCAAGCAGCGGATTATGTTTTGTATACTTATATTTTTATTTTATGTTTTTGTTCATAGGCTTGATCTTTTCTTTGCTTATCCTATGTTCTATTTGTATTTGATTCATTAAACTATTAAATTGCTTAATTATTTGAATATAATGACTTTAATTTGAGTGTAATTACTTCAATTTGAATGTATTATGATATTTAATGACTAAGTATTTACTTGTAGTACATATTTATACATTTATAAATCATAGCGATTCAAAGATACCTAGACTAAAACCTGACGTGTGCTATTTAATGTCCCAGGCGTGCGAATCAAAGCGTTATTTTGTCATCAAGCATGATGTCTGCTTCAAAGAGGTCAGACCAGGTGACAGTACATGTGCATCTTGGGATTAAAAGGTCCAGCGCTGGTGATGTTGTGTTAATAATGCACATGGTCACCTGGAACAGCACAATGCTTTCCAGAGCCTCATTAGCCCAATTAGTGGCCAATTAGCTGATTGCCTCAGCCACCTTCTGCCTGCCAGAATCAACTAAATACATTTGCTTCTTTGTGTGAAGTGAATAGCTATGTTTCACATGGAACATAGTATTCTGATCGGAAACTGTTTTAAAGCCCAGGCCGATTGAAGATGCTCCATAACCCTTTAAATCAGAACATAACGTCCCAAACTTGATGCCGGATAAGGGGAAGTATAAACTGTTCCATAAAAAGATTGACAGAGACATTGTATCATATAAACAATTGAACTTGATCACGTTCTGGTTGTGTTCCTCTGCACTATGCCCCATATCTTTTGTCAGCAATTTTAGTCTTAGTCTAGAAAGGAAAATGATTAATAGTCACATTTTAGTCCTAAATAGTTTTAACGAAAAGTCATTACATTGTTGTATATTTTTAGTCCAAATGTCTGCATCTGCAGGTTTCATGCAGGTGGTAGCACAGTCGACAGTCAAGCTATCCCTTTATTCAGCCTGGTCCCTTCAAATAATACTAATTTATTTTAGCCTGGTTGACAACTATAAGAAATCCCGATTATCGCTAATAGACTATTTGTTTACTTTTTAGTAATGGAAGCGTATAGAATGGATCCAGTTTTCGCTCAATCTGTCCAACCTGCATCGCAAAATTATAGTTATATCTATTGATCTGTCACCATTGTCATGTGAACGCGATCGTTACAAGCCAGTCTCATTTTCATAATGAAAAAAGGGTTGTTGACTAAATATTTTTGTCATAGTTCATCAATGAAATTGACACTTGTTTACATGCTTCTTGCTGACAGAAGAAAGCTAAAGAGCAAAGCAACTGGTGAAGAAAGTGTTCCTTCATGCCAGTAATCTGTGTTTTAATGGAATAGGGTTTTTTTCACGACGACTGCCAGTAAATTTCAAAGAATAAATGACAAAATTATGCATTTGTTATTCGTTTTATTTTGAATACTTGCAAAGCGCGATGAAATAGGTTTAACCAATCACAACGAATAATTAATGTCACATGACAATAGCGGAACAACATTATCTTTTGACTGTACAGTACTTTGTGACCGTTGTCTGTGAAAGGTGCTCTATAAACACTTTACTTACTTACTTTACTGCAGTCACAAACATTTTGTACCGGTCTACATAAAAACAACATAGGAAAGTGAAGGGAGGGGCTGAGAGGAAAACTCCCATTAACATTAAAATTAACATTAAACAAGCAAGGTCCTGGGGTGATTTAAAACCGATATGACGTGTAATTCGGTTCTCGGCCCATGAAGAAAAATGCAGATGTATCTAAAAACGGGAATTTTGTCAATATTAACACCAGCATTGATGTGTCGCATCACAGATCAATATGAGTACGTTTGCAGCTCAAACACATTTGTGGGTGCAGTTACACTTCAATGTTAAGAATATTGCATTAGCGTTACAAGGCACGCTGCCCACAAAAAAACTATCTCCATAAGCTATTTGAAATGGGTCACTGTCATGCTCATGGACAAGGTGACACTCCCGTTGAGATTTATTTTCATGTTTAACGTCGTCACTAGATTATTTATGTAGCCACTTCCACTCTTGTCTTTTTTCTAATTTATTGTATTTCTTTATTTTTTCCCCTCTTTTTTTATTATTATGTCTGAAGATTAGAAATTGACCACACAATATATTAAACAGCTGACTGGATTGCAGTCATTTATTTGAATAATATTCAGAAATTAAAGGGTGTAGCGTCCATCCATCTACAAATATAGTTATTGTGACAGGCCTAATGACCCGCATACATACATACAGACATACATACATACTTAAGAAGGGAATGGGAGCTACTGTACAGTGACTTCTTTTGGATCACTGAAATCCATACTAATCTACATAGCCTCACTCTCCCAAAATGCCTGCTACAAAGGCTAGCTGGTTTTAGCCTTCCTACTAGCAGGACCAGTTCGATTGCCTTTAATGTACGCATGTTAAAAATTCAGATTCATTGCGATGGTGCATGTAAACCCCAGACTATATAGATGACATACCATGTAAACGGGTAACCTGAAATCTTCAAAAAAGTGTCCATGTTAACCCAGCTAATGTCTACTACTGGGAATAAAGTTAAACTCAGGGTTCCCAATTAAACTGTACAATTATTTTAGTGAACAGGACTTGCCAGTATATTTTTCAGTATTCTTGTGTGTTTGTTTGCATTTTGTTCATGTGTGCATGTATATATTTTTGTCAGTTAGTATGCCAAGTGCAATGCCAATTGTCACTGGGTTTGAACTTGCTTTGTTTAGGTGAGAGAGAGAGAGGCTGGCTGTTTGGAACTCTCCCTCCTTGATGAATGGAGACCGTAGCTTCTGGTCTGAAGGGCTGTGCCCCCTGGTGTATGGGAAAACTCCCCTATCCTCTTCCATAATGCTTCCTGTTCACACACAGGAGTAGGTCCATATCACTGGTACACATTGGCACAAAAAAGTATTCCTTTTCTTGGCTTTTCTTTGTTTTGTTTTTCTTACTTTTAATTCATCTCTCACTTATACTGTGTCCTTTTTTATTTATCTTGCCTCTTTTCCTCTGTCTAAAACAGCCCACGCCGTCCATTTCATTATTCTTTAGAGAACCTGACTCACCTAGAATGTCTCTGTAGCTTCATAGCTTTATGGAAAACTGGTATGGAGGACAACCCAAAGATACAAAAAAGACATGAGCCGTGCATACACACACACACACACACACCAGAACATGAGTCATTATTTTGCTCACCAGAGTGGTTTTTGGCAGCGCAATGGTGGTGGCGTTGTTGCTATGTAGCTAAACATACTACTGTATGCCTGTTTGGGAACATATGTTTCAAGTTATATTCATTCATATTTATTTTAGTTTAAGTCAGTTACAGTATCGTGTTGCCTTATGTTATCTGCCATGTTCATGCTGCAAAAACATGCCTACCGTTCAGTTACTGTTACTTTAATTATCCAGGGTTTAAAACATGTCTGGGTGGGGATTTCACAGCCAAATACCCATTTGACCTTTTTCCCCACATAATTACTGCCAAGTAAGCCACAATTTGACTCCTTAACCTTCATCAGAATACTAGAAATGACAGTAGGGAACTCTTAGGAAGAGAAGTGGTTTTAAACTTTCCAAAGTGGAATAGAAGAGAGTGTCTCTGCTTGTTCATCATCCCATAGACCTAGTTGTGGTGATGTGTGTCTCTGTAGCCTAGCAACTAGGGCTGAACAAAGAGTTTTTGAAGCAACTGATCTGTGCTATCCTCTAGCAGGCACAGTTGTTGCCATTGGGAGAGAGTTGGTTTAGAGAGCAAGGTGCTGCTTTCATTGGTAAAGGCTGATGTGACCCGAGCCATTTTAGGAGTGTTACTGAAGCAGATTTATATTTAGCTACTGGACGCTATGATTACAGATTGCACTGCAAAGGCAATTATACGCAAGGGAAAGTTTTGGACTCCTTGAGCCGTTAACAGTAACAGACTACAGATTACTACAAGACATCCTACAGTTTGTTTCCTCCTTCTGTTTTGTGTCTTGTGTTAAACTACCCAATACCCACAGTTCTTTATTTAAAAGGTATTTTGTTCCAGCTTTTGTGCTTCCACAAATTCGTGTTACACTTCACATAGTTTAAAGACTGCATCTCGCTGTGGAACAAAACACTTACTACTGTTAGTCCTCTCATCTTCAACTCACTACAATCAACCACATTGATTTTTCTCTCAAGTTTTCAGATCTTCGGGCAATATATCAACCCATCTCCTCCACTTCAAAAAAGACGACTTTTTTCTATATCATGTCCCTAGTTATCCCGTAGCTATGCGTTTAAGATGTAATGATTTGTGACGGCACCAGCGCTCGTTAGCCAGAATAAAAGATAGCTTAATGTTTTATTCACGGGGCATCACACAGAAAAGGATAACTGCTGACCTGGGGACAAGCAGGGGCTTGGCCAAGTTGTTCAGCAGGCATCTCCAAAGAGAAACAATTATTTAAAGATGCACTCAGCCTGTCACTTTACACTTTTAGAGGCAACCAGAGGGAGAGGAGTTCGTTCATCGAGCATCTCGTTTAGGGTGAGGAAATTGGCATGGAGGGCTTGTTTGCTCGGGTAGAGAGAGATCATCAAACATTAGTAAACACTGTTTCTGGAACTACCTGAAGTCAAATAACCCTTTTTAGAATGAGCCTTAAAATCATAGAATATTTCCCTCTTGAAGTTCCCATTCTCAAATATGGGCTTCAGGGTTTAGCCTTTTGCCTTTGTTTGTTTACTGTGTTTATATTTGGGCTTTCCCTTGAGACTGTAACTGTGATTAATGACTACATAAATACACTTAGCATGAGTAATACAATGCAATATTGTATATTCAGTCCTCACACTTCGTGGATATTCAGTGTATTGTTTAGGCTTTGTTGTCATGGCAATGACATGGCAAGTGTGTTGTTGTGTTTAATTAGTGTGTGTTTTCTTTGTTGTGTGTTTGTATTTCTTCTACATTGAAAAGTGCCTAATTTGTGAGGCGTGCATGCGCGTGTGTTACTGACAGTGCTAATTCTGATCGGGTCGGGCAGCATTAGTCAGAGGTGCAGGACACGGTGTGGGCTGAGTCAGAGAAATGCAGCACACGTACTCATACACTGTTATTATGCCACAATACACACATTGGTATTATATGCCACAACCCATTGGTATTGTGCCTAGGTGGGGGGGTTGGGGACTTACACATAGATGCATATCCACATGCTCACACACACACACACTAAAATATGCTTATGGTCTGTGTATAAGTGTGAAAACACACAGACCATGTGCAAAGAGTGAGTGTTGTTTACAGCCAGTGTGGTAGCTAGGAAGCTACTGTAGTGTTTTGTCACTTGTTAGCTACTGCAAGCTGAGCTGTTAGCTATGGCTTCCCATCACCCCCATACCTCTTTTCAGTTGTCCTTGTTCTTGCAAAAAACACTAACTTGCACTCTCTCTCTCTCTCTCTCTCTCTCTCTCTCTCTCTCTCTCTCTCTCTCT
>JAODVN010076378.1:0-10072 GCA_025434125.1 Chologaster cornuta
TGGCCGCTCGGCAGCCATCTTGGTGAGGTCACAGTCTTTGTAGACAAGTATGGCCGCTCGGCAGCCATCGTTCGAACACCTATGAGCAGTTATTAGAGAGACCCTATCTAAATGAAAAGGGGATCTCCATCACAAGTCAAATCTGATTTTTTATTTTTTATTTTTTTAAGTGCACACGATTGTCTTACTAGCTCACGGTTTGACTTCTAACAAAGTGGTCTATTAGCTCTGTTCCTCCAACTGCCATTACGGACTTACCCCCAATCGTGTTCCGGCTCCATCACTGATCTATTCACAGTTCTTGAAGTGGTCTCTCTTCTATAATGTCTCTGTTATTGAAATGTTTGGTTTCAGGCACTGTAATGCAATAGAATAGGGAGTGTGCCTTTTTAAATAGATGTGCTCTTTTATTCTATTTCTACGCTTTCCTGGTTAGTTTTGTGTGTTTGCCTTTCTTGACCACATCTACAATGTAATGATACGCTACATATTGTGATACACAGCAATAATCTCTTACGATTATTTAACTAGAATAAAAACAACACAACAAAATTAAATCAATCAATAAGATCAATAAAATAAAATGTAATTCCTTCCTATACTTATTTTTTATATATATATTGTTGAGCTTTATTTTAAACAATGTTTTTATCGAGACAGTATTGTGAAACAAAATAACGAGATAGCTGTATTGAGTTTTTCTTTGCACAGTCCTAACACTAACATCTCTCGATCTCTTCCGTTGGTAGGTGTCGAAGGCCTCTGCCGACTTGATGAACTTTTGCGGAGAACATGCCAAGTTTGACCCCTTCCTTGTGGGCATTCCTGCCTCAGAAAATCCATTCAAGGACAAAAAGCCTTGCAATATACTGTAGGGGAGACCCTCTAACGTGTTTGTGTGTGTGCTTTTATCGTCGTCGTCTTTTGTTGTGGAATGGTAAGCAGCATTGTGACTATATCATTCTCATGTCTTACACCTTTTTTTTTGTATTAATTCATTTTAATCAACCACCATTTTCCATGCCACGTCTAGTGCCACCGTCAAACTATGTTCTTATGCAGCGTCACTCTCGCTCTGACAACTAACACTTGTCGCAACAGTTTGGCATCAATGGTGACTTTCTCTTGATCAAACAAATGTAAAAAAAGAGATGTGTATATACGCGCCAGGGCACACACAGCAATTATCAGTGGGCAATGACTGTTAACTCTTTGTTTAGTTAATACAGACAACAACTCCCGCAAGTTAGGTTTCAGACGTGTTCTTTTTTTAAGTTGGAAAACAATCTGTGTCAGTGTGTGTCTGATTTCCACAAGAGTTACACAAATGCTGTGACATTCACTAAAAGTGAAATCAGTGCTAGACTTTATAATAAGCTAGCACATGATTTCTAGTGCCTTTGGGTGCACGCTGTAATGCAACGCTGCATTTTACATGTTGCATCTTGTGTCAACTTAAGGCGGAATACTCCGTCGCCACTCCAATAAACAAAAACGTGGAACATCGGGTTTACTGTCATAATGTAAACACGGCACTAAAGTAAATCAAACTATTCACTGATGCCCTGCACCTTTTCGCCCGGTTCTCCAATAAGAGTTTAGCATTTTTTCGTGTCCAACAGAAACTCAATCAAATGTCTGTTTTCCAGCTTTTGCTGTTTTGTCTAACCTAGTTAGAGTAAAGGCCGTCTAGGTTACGACGTCGGCTACCGCGTAGCTTGAGCATATTATACTTCTGCGCTGCTCTGTCGGCAACGTGGGCCTGTGCGCGTTGACTGGGCATGCGATTGATGCAAAGCCCCAACATGCGAAAGTGCCATGTCTTTTTTATTGTGCCACAATTAGAAAACAAACGGGCGCTTTGGATTGGTCAATTGTGCAAACGTGATGGATACTGGACAAGAACAATCCAAGATTATCGTTTCAGTCTTTTGCAATGTATTAATGCAACAATGTGGATGTCTGTACCCAATAGTCATGTCATGCTATGATGTGTTTAATTCAAACATTTAAATCAAAGATCACCTCACACTAAATTACTTTTAAACCACTAAATGAAATGACTGATTTCATGTTTAAGTATGTTGTTAAAATAGGTTAGTTACAAATGTGTTCCCAACATTTTTTACACTGGAATTTAGCATTTGTACACAGATCATTTTATTCTATAGAACTTGCTAGTTCCTCCACAACAACATCAGCTTACTAGTTGTAGCTATTTAGTCCTGAAGGAAGTTAGCATCTCTACCTCATGACAGAGGACAGAGCACTGTACATTGCACGCTCTAAGAGCTAGGGCTGAAGACGCTCGACAATATTAAAGATTTTTATAATTGTTGGACCGGTCAGACGAGATGAAGATTGTCTTAAGACCGATCTGTCGAAGAGTGGACTGCAGTGATTTGGTTATTACTTTTAATGGTTTTAAACAGTAATCAGGTGTAAACCTGGAATCAGAAGGATGTGATCTGGTGGATAAGTACTGCTGGAAACTCTGGAGAAACAAACGTTTCAGGAGGGGCTTGGAGGCCAATTTGAATCTATAACTGCAGATACATAACATAACTTACACTTTTTGGTAATTAGTAGTAAAAACATTGATCTATTTACATTTATATGGTATTTTGTTTGTATTTGCGGCAAACTCCCGGGGTGTGTTATGAGGTTCCACATTCCGCCATTGCTGTGACAAAACAGTCCATGGGAGTGAACAGAGTTGATGCAACTCTATTCTACATGGCTCTGGGTAGACCTTTATGAAACACACATGTGGATAATATATTCAGCCAAAGTGAAAATGACTTGATGGTGTGTCCTACGCCATGGCTGTTATTAGGCACAGGCACATCATTTGGGACAGGTCTTACACAACACTGAGACATCAGCCAGTGTATTGATGTGTGTTTGTGTGTGTGTGTGTGTGTGTGTACAGTACATGAATACAGATGTATTGTAGGCGGTTGCAGTTTAATGTCTACATTAACTAGCTTGATCAGTACACTCAAATCATCTTCCTTAAAGTGTCAATCTGTTTCTTGCTGAAGAGTTAGTAGACCAAACTAGACTAAAATAGAGAGAAAATGTCATTGTCCAATTATTCGTACACTCAAATGCCTTACATATATTTGCCTTGCACACATCTTACATGGAGTAATTTCTGGAAAAAGAAAGAAAAGGTGTTTCTTAAAATGAACGTAATTGTATTGTGCCATTGTGTTGTGACTAGAAAGACATTTGATCCTATTTAAATGCCTGGTGCTCCTGATGTTAGCAGTTTGGGCATTGTTGCCTTATCTCCAAAGGGTACTTTCAGGTCTTCTGCAAGATCTCGCTTATTATCCAGTTCTACTTTGTTTAATTTTCCAATAGTCTGATTTATTGCAATTTGTTTTCTAATGAATCATTTGTGCATACCAGAAAACATATTGATACTGTCACCTAATCATTTATACTCATGACCCAGAAATGGCCTTATTAAACGCAGCCTAAAGCTTATATTTTAATTTAGGTCTTGCAGTTTGGTGATTTCTTGATAGATACAGAGCCATATGATGCTAATAACTGATGAATACAAAGATATATTAACCTGGACGATTTCAGGCTGCTTCAATATGTCTGTAAATCTGCAATTTGTGATATACACTCCAAGCTAGCAAATAATGTCTCTTTCCTATACTGTTGTTAATAAACAAGGGTTTGTCAACAACATTATCTTGTATCTGGCCTACTCTTTTTTTACAACATTCCCCACAACAGAATTTGAAATGGACACTGTTATAATAATACCCAGGAACATTAATGATGATTGCATTATCAAATAAAGTACTTTTACTTTTAGAAAATCCCATGCAAATGTTTTTTTTAGAAGCTTTGCAATATTTTCGCCTTTACAAATCACATTTTGGAACTCTCCATTCAAAGTAATGTATGCTGGAGGCACTACCAGTCATAAATCACATCAATAATAATAGTGTCTTCAGCGTTTGACCAATCCTGCCAAGTTGACATAGTTGTATTATACCATGGAAGAAAGAGACAGTTGATTATGTTTGATCTGTATGCTGTAGCCTACTACATCTTGGAATTAAAAAGAAGTGTAGAGTTCATAAATAAAGGAAACTTCCACATGTATATTTATTCGTATTGTTCTCAGATGGCCCGTCTACTGTAGAAACCACTGCCCAGTATTATCTTTGACCTTGGGTTTGCTTCCTCTCATATTCTTTTCTTTACCATACGGGCATTTGGGATGTGGTTCCAGCCTTCTCAGCAAGACTGAGCGAACATAAGAGTTAAATATAGCAAGTGGCAACCCCATGGCTTCCTCTCCCAGGGAGAAGACGAGTTATTTTTGGTGTGAGACCTGTTTTTGCCTAAAGGTATGATTTAATTCTCAGATTGTGGTCACTACTGCTGCCATCATCTTGCCTTCGGCGGACATGCAGCGCGTTTGACTTTCACACACACACGCAGATCAGATATTAGCCTTTAGACATTGTCACCTATTGTTCAAACTGTACATAAAAATAATGAATTGGAAAGTTAGAAAGGAAACAACCTTGCCGCTCATTATTACTCTGCAACAATCGTAGGATTGTCTGGAAAGAAATGTCTCGTACTTTCCCCAGTGATTCTCACATGTTGCTTTGTTCCCTTTGCAATGAATCATCTGCACTCTGTAGAGGATGCCAGGTGCGGTGCTATTGTGTCGTGGCTATACTGTAACGGGGGATTGGGGGAATCACTGCAGAAATCGCATCACTGGACACATTGGACAGCTAATGTCCCAGGGCTGGTTTCCCAGCAGGCCATCCACAGTGAATCATACAATATATTGAAGGGTAACATCTTCAAGCGGCCAGCTTCAAAAGATTAGCCTGGCTGCAGAGTGAAAAAACTGACATGTATGTCCCAGAAATAAAACACTCATATGAACACAGACATGCACGGTTTAGGTTTAGGACATGCAAGCTCCTACAGACGTCTCATGACTTTGCGCGTGGTGAGACTCACCAGAGCGTAACATGCACTGTAATCCCAGTTTGTCTCACTGGAAATGTGCCTTGGCCATTACAGTGTCAGTGTGTTGGAATGTTCTGATTGTGGAGGGGGGGCTGACTGACTCCCATCGCACAGCTGTTGCACAATAGAAATATCAGTACAATTGAGACAATCAGTCGTGCCACCTATAGCAACACATGAGGGTGACATTGTTAAATAAACAACCATGCTTGTGTTTCTCTATGACAGATAGCGGACTGAGAGGAGATATTTGGTGGTTTTTGACTAAAAGTATATTGTCTAACAATCTCTTACTATACCTTTAAACTTTCAAGCAATATAATTGGTCTAAATTGGTTCCGCACACACAATTCATGGCACAAGGGTGAACTTTTTTGACTTTAATCACCTCAATCGTGACGTTATACTTGGATTGATTAGCAAACCACAGATTTTAAAGGTGGTTAGCGAATCTAATCCACTGTAGCCAATATCTCTTCATGGCATAGCTGCCCGTTCTGTGTGCACGATGAAAATAGTGTGGTGTCGTTACACAGCCCTGACTCTGTAAATGAGAACACAAACAAAGCGGTGCAGACCGCACCACACAACCCTAACCCAGCCTTGGTAATGTGGGGCTGGAGCTTCTGAGGGAGCACCTTGGCATTGAAGGCAGGTATATTTGTTTCTATGTTGAGTTAAAAGATCAGCAGTTCTTCTCAGCGCTAATTACACATTTAATTTAGGCTGCTATAATACAAAAGCAACTGTATCCCTACTGTGGTAGTGTAAAATCAGTTTTGATTGGCTAGGGTCTAAACTGCATTTCCGTCCCACTGCCAGCTGTGAAGTGCCAACATCTTACAGCTTACATCAGCCCTATAATGTATCGTAAAACATTTTTTCTGGTTTATTCAGCCACATGCCACGGGTCTGTGTCACACCCTTCGGTCACAGGTTCAACACCATGGCTGCAGGTTCAGTAGCAGCACCTGACTGCTCAGAGTAGAGTAACATTAACTTTGATGTTTGACCGGCATGTTAACCTTATCTTACCTGACCTTGAGTGACCTTGGAAAGTTTTCTCATTCACACAAGGTTTTTTTTATTCTTCACTGATCTAAGGGAATTTCTGTGTTACTCAAGAAAGGCTATATCATCATCATCCGTAATGGTATGATTTGATCATAGCTAATATTTCAAAAAGCACACTCCAGAAGTGTGAGCAATCCCAAGATCGCAAATATCCACCCCAGTCAATGTTTGAATTACAAATGTGCATGAAAGTATGGGTGGCATACGCTGAGATTTAAACCAAAACATTGTTAATTCATTTCTATTTTCTATTACTATTTAATTTATTTCTGCAGGTTTCACTCTTTCAAATACAGAGAAGACTGGTAGATTTTCCCTATCAATAGCGTGAGAAGTTTGTTGATTACAAATCAGCAACATTTCCATCATCATGTGCTTTCTGTCATGTAATGTCATCATGTGGAGGCGCATTAAGCCCAGCTGGAGAATGGCTCCCGAGGGAAGGCTGTCGGCTACCCGTGACCGTGACTCTGCAGTTTCACCGGGGAAAGCCTGTGTTGCGTCATGACTTACATCAATATTTTATGTCCACTAGTGTTACATGCAAACGCATGTGACGGAGAAGGTTAGCGGGGGCAGCTTGTGGGAGCGGTATAAACCGGTTTGTACAGTATCGTCACTCCCATCTGAATTTCCTGGGATTCCAGGCTCACGGCATCTACTGTAAGCCCCACCCTCTTCTGTTGTAAGAGACAAGAATAAACCAGCAATGCTCCCGCAACCTTTGTGCTGACAGCGGTTGGCCTTGACCACACACACAGAGAGAGAGACGTAAAGTGCAAAACATTCTGTTAAGCAATAATCTCTATAACACAACGCAAGGCCCATTGTGGGCACCATTATAGGACTGTGTGTCTACATGATGCTCTCAGGCACGCTCTGTTCCAAGGAAGTCACCTGGCAAAACTGCAACCTGAACCTGCATTGTCTAACAAATAACCAGGGGTGTGTGAAAAGGGGGAAACAGTTTGGCTGAATGAGCGCAGTCTTGCTGACGGGACAGAAGCCTCTCTAGCTCAGAGGGGTCATTGAGGCCAACGTGACCCCTATGATTGACACGTGACAACCCTATTCCAGTGCTTTGCTTATGGGTTGGGGCAGTAGTGGGGGTGGGGGTGTTAAAATGCAGCTCGGCTGTGCTAAGTTTCTAGAAATGCAAAATGAAAAAGGAGGCATCTAGGTCTGGCTGCAAAACATACTTTGTTTTATTGACCACAGTACAAATGTGTTGGAATCTTGCAAATATTTAAAGGTAAAAAATTGCATAAATACACTTAAATATCATTAGAAATAACTTAAATGTAGAAGAGAAAAAAAACTAGTTCATCCATGTAAGCAAAAACCAGTCTGCATAGGAAACAATGAATACAGATAATTCATTTTATATTAAGCCCTTCCCTTTATAAATAACAATGTTAACAAAACCAATTTCAAACAGTTTATATGAAATTTCAAAAGGTCCAGTGTTTCAACAAGTGCTTTCTTTGTTTCTACAGATACAGGTCCTTAGTAGGCCCTGGTCCACTAGAGTGCCATTCAATGGCTTACCTATCCATTGCCATTGCAAGTCATCACAAAAGATGTACTGCTCAAATGACACAATCCTTCTGTACGGAGTCCAACTCCACAGTATGACGCAGACTTGACGTTTGCCTCATGACGATACTGTACACAGAAAGCGTCTCTCCACGTCTCCAAAGCCTCCTCATGGTCTTGTCCGAGTGGAAATCGGTAACCGCAAATAAATATTTTTCTCCCCTCCCCCCTTGTAGACGCCGTTGGCCATAATCACCATCTTTGTCTTCTACCAAATTCATTAACTCTGGTGTTTGCGGTTGATCTTCCCATCAGCAGGGTCCCCAGGGTGGCAATGCGTCCCTCAGGGTGTCCACCACGCCTCCCGTACAGATAGCAGTCCTTTCCCAGGCCTTGGCTTCTAACGGTAGGGTTTTTCATCGCTCAGGTAAATTGATGATTGGCACCCACTGATCCATACAGCGACTCTCCCTGCAGAATCGGTTCACTTTGCTCAAGGCCGGGTCCTTCCACAACGACGCAGGAGGGCTCTAAGGTAAACAGCCAGACAGTGTGCTCAATTAGAAGTGCATGTGTCTATTCTTTCTTTGGCTACACAACGAACATTTACAAACACGTTGATTGCTGTGAGTGCATGTGCAACTAAACTTAATTTTCCTCTAGCAAAATAAATTTCAAATCCAAATATGCAGTAGAATAGATAGCTTGGTTATGTGCCAGTCAGCATTTTCTGCATTGCACAAACGCAAAACTACAATTAATATGCACACAAGCAATCAGCTATACATGTTGTTACTAGTGCACTATAACTGCTGTGTACCTGTTACTGCAAATAGCACATTGACATGTATACAGAAAGAGTTGCATATGAAACAGCTATATTGCCTCTTACACTAGCAATAGGAGGTACTTACAGTGACCAAGACACAGTGTGGATCCATGGGTTCCCCCCCGCTCTGCTTTGACTCTCCTCCATCACCCAGTATCTGCGCCAGCCGCCGGGTGTTGTTGACCCTCAGGATGTTAATGTCGTTCTCGCAACAGAAGGCCTGGATGAGTGTGAAGTGGATCTGAAGTGCCACATCTTGTACATCCTCGTCGTCCGTCGCCAGAATGCACAGAACCACGTTGTCGGGATCACTGCATTGAAGATTGACAGATTTAAGTACTTCACTAAGTCTCACATGACCTTGAGTTTTGCCTGTATAACATGGTAAGTTAGTCTTTATGCATACAAGAGTTAAGGTATCGACACAACCACTTAAACCGATGGTAAGAAGTTATAAGGATCTAGTAACTGATAACGTGAACTTACACATTCAGTGACTTTGCTGCCTCATAGACACCAACTGTTATGCAGCCTTGCGGCAGTGCAGAAATGAGCACCTCTTCCAAAGCTTTCGCCACTGAATCCATTCTGCAACAGACACACAATAGGTTTATTAACATTGCATTATGCCACAACGTCCACCTTTACGTTCTGGCTAGCTTAAACGGCTAGCTACGGGCAGAGAGGATTTAACATAATAACACAAGTGAAATAACATAATAATAATCAACACAACCATGCCAAAGCAAATGATAAAATACGCCTGCAAATATCGTACTTTATGTTTAAGTACCACTCTACCAGTAGTAGTTGTACACCAGTAAGGTATTTACCTGAAAGTGAATTGCGTCCCGCTACAGTAGCGTTTCTACTTACGGTGCGGTACCGTAGCGTTTCTGTACGGTGTTGTAGCGTTTATGTGCGGTGCGGTACAGTAGCGTTATTGTACGGTGCGGTACAGTAGCCTTTCAGTACGGTGTTGTAGAGTTTGTGTGCGGTGCGGTACAGTAGCGTTTCTATTATATTTCCAGGAAAGTTGTGTCGCGGGACACATGCTCAATAAAGCATGCACTGCAGCGCAGAAGCCTATTCAGACATCATGTGTGTATCACTGTGTAGTATACATCTGTCATTGTTTTATTTGTTTGATGTTGAGTTATTTTAATGTATGACGACCAGATCGTAATAGTTTGTGCCCGGTGCACCATTACCAGTAACACTGCCTGCACTGAACTACGCATGTTGGCAAGAGGAATAATGCATACAAGCAAGCACCAATTTACCTTTCTTGAGAATAATCCCCATTTAGTTCCTCAAAAGTCATGTTGTACATAAAGTCCAAGTCCACCATAGATGTGCAGGTACTGATCTTTTGTTTAGCGTCCGGATAAATCGCAATGCACACCGTCTCTCCGTTTGCTAGCTGTGCAGCACTGAGAGCACAGATCGGGCAACTTCTCATAAAATGCTTCGGAACAATGCGTTAGCCGGCATATTTGCATGAGGGTGACCATTGGCTACTCTGAGAGCTCACTCTCGTTTAGGATTGGCTGTAAAACCAACAGCAACACAAGTCAACTACGATTATTGGAAATCATGTAGAAAAAGGCG
>JAODVN010076485.1:0-10070 GCA_025434125.1 Chologaster cornuta
TTCAGAAGCTCTGCGCAACGAACTTGACCATTCAAAACAAAAACCAAAAAATGGCGATAATACCGCAGACCGCGGTATTGGGGCACCCTTAATCACCGCAAGGACATTTCCTTCACCGTGACAGCCATAATCTTTACACATTGCGTAGTAAACATCTACAGAGCTCCTGGGCTCCTGTGCGCATGCATTCACTACCCCTCCCCTCTCTTTTTAAAGATGTGAAACTGTCTTCTTGTGAAATCCGTGTTACAGTAAACGAGAGCGTCTGTTGCCTACATTTCACTCACTGCTGCAGGCATGGGTGTGTGTGCGCGCGTGTGTGTGTGTGCGTGTTTGTGTGCGTGTGCGTGCGTGAGTGTGTGTGTGTGCGTTCGTGTGCGTGTGCGTGTGTGTGCATGTGTGCGTGTGTGTGTGCGTGCGTGCATGTGTGTGTGCGCGCAGCGGCGCTGAGTAAATCAAGTCAGTGGGGTAAAGGTCACGAGGGAGAGCGCGCACAACAAACTTTATATTCTGCTTATTCGCCCGTCCATCACATGCTATCAGCTGTTAGTACATGTAGCCGTGTGTCATCTGTGATGATTACGCTCAGCCTACACACACACACATGCATTAGAGCGTAATGTAGCTGTCAATAACTGTGTCAACAGTGTGTGTGTGCAGGCAGGTGCGCACGTGTGTGTGTGTGTGTGTGCATGCGTGTGCGTGTGTTTAATAGCGATGTTTGTTCAGCCTACATATTATTTTTGTGTGTGTGTGTGTGCGCTCGTGTGTGTGCGCGAGCACAGAGGTCAGTCCTTTATGCAGTGTGGATCAGAGAGGGAAGAGAAGTGATTCTCACCTTTGTGGCTCTTGGCTGGTCCTTGCTCTAGCGACCCAGGGCCGTTTACTACCAACGAAAGGTTGTGCATTCGATCCCATGATGTAGATGCACAACTCCTTGGAATTGTACTCGCTGATATTAGAGATGTGTCTGCTAAATTGTCCAAATGGACATTCAGTACCCAAACATTATTCCCCGTTTACAGTTATTGTAGTTGGTAAGTTAAGTTAATGTGACATTAGTAAGGGAACTTATAAGACAATGTCATAGCAACACACCTAACTAAAACAATGGCCTAAATATTTTCTTTACACAAATAAGGTTTTCTGCCTAAATCAGGTTGTTATGCTAGACACCTCTGGAAAATGTCTATGTATAATAACAGTATAATGTCTGTTTAATATCTATATAATGGGCAATATTTGGTTACGTTTTTTCTATTTTCTGAAAAACCTGAAAGATTGAATTATGCCTGATCTCCACCGGGCGCGACTCTGTTCCGTCGAATAATTATATACTGTAACATTAGTATAATATATACCAATATACACTGAATCGTATATCATATACAGCGTAATAGTATGAGCAAAATGTGCTGATAAGCTAAATAAACGGTATACTGTAAATGTGCTGTGTACATATAGTCACATAGGTGGTGATACAACCCAACCCCTCAGGCTAGTGAGCTATAGGACAGGGAGGAGTAAGGCATGCCCAGACACAGCATGAGTTCATCGAACCCATGTGAGGACCATTCAGGTGGCTTCCTGTTGGCCAGATGCCGATGCACAGCTGCCGGGCATACCATAAAACACCAGCCTAACCGGTCCCTCTGTAATGCACAGGAATAAGAGGCCTTTCCCCACGCACTAAGAATAGTATCTGTCAGATGCAGTGGTGAGGAACGCGTTGCAATGACACGTGACGTCTGCATTTAATATCCCCCTGTTGGGTCAAGCTTATTTATTTAGCCCTTAATCACAGTACAGTCTACGGGGCTGCAGAACCCACATTTTCACATGGAAACAAACAACACCCCTGTAACCTGCTCCTCTTCCCGGGCATGGAAAAACATTTGGAAAAACCAAAAGGAAGATACCTAGGGAAGGCAACACAGAGGGAGAATTCCACGCTTTCAGAACAGATGCAATAGGTTTCGATGGGGCAACAAGTTAAAATGATATATTGAATGAAATGCATCAGATTGTGTATTACATTGGAACTAACACATTGTATGACTTAACTATACCAAGTTAAATGTCCTGTCCTGTCCGGCTGCTATAGACACACGTCATATGCGCACGTCATATTAACATGAAGCTAGGTAGAGACAGACCCTCTCTTGAATCTAGCCGTGACACATCAGATCTCATTATTATTTCCAGACATTTAGACATTGTTGATAATGAAACTATAAAAAAGTTGGATTTGACGGCAAATAGTGATATTAAGATGTTTTCAATATCTAATAGTATACTAGTAATAAATGCTTGAATAAACAGTTTGTCAATGTAGGACTTGAAATAATTGAAGGTTGTAAAAAGTGTGATTTTACGCAGTTTTAAACATGAAAGTGAACCAGAATAAATGTATTTTGTACTGCTACTGTACATATGATCATTATGTACAATATGATAATAATAATATGTTGGTATCTGAGTCCCTCTACTCTGGACCATTGGGACGTTTGTACGCTTGCAGTTGTACAGTTGTGGAGTGGTTGACAGATGGAAACCCATCACCACTGTTGTGAAACGTGAGCTGGTCTAATGACGATGCCTCCTGGGGGGGGTCATAAGATCTGCGGGGTAATGCACAGGAAAGAGCTACTGTCAGCATTTTCCACAACGCCCGGAGTTAACGGGTCCGACCTGTTTCGTTATGCTCGTCGGACAGCTGATCTGCCTGCGGAGGACTCCTCCTGGAATCTCATGTCTCGAAGCAGCACTCGTGGCTGGTTATAGTAAACATGAACGGACACGCTCTGTAGGAGTTACTGAACTAACGTAGTCTATGGAAAACCCTGGGAAAACACTGTAATTCCCTTCTTTTCTGTGATGTCTCATCATTATCACAGGAGACGTCAAGCCCGACAGTCCCATTAGGAGATTTATTTCAAAAAAAGTTTGACAATACCATTGTCATTTTCCGTCTTTATCGGCTTCCTGTTGAACAGAAACTGGGCGGCACATAAAATGAATGAAAATGATCTATGATGAGTGTAATTACTGGATTAGCAGCAGATAGCGCCTGCCAGCTAATATAATGTGTATCCCATAATAGTTGTTTTGCCTGGAACTGTCTGCTGTGAGATAACAGAGTAACTAAAAGCAAGTAAACACATGCTAGTGCATGTTAGTGAATGTGTGTGGCCCACAAGATGCTGGGGCCTAGAGTGACCCCTAGTGGCAGACAGGATTATACACGGTTCCTTTAACGATGGAGTTAGGGATTGTAGGATAACACAGACATATCTCCTAACATCGTGTCCTAACCGGATGCAACGCGAGTGAGCGTCAGCGACAAAAGTAGTTAGATTGCTACCTTTTCTGTTGTAATGTCCTAACCGGACGCAAGCGACATGATTCTGAGGCATCTAAGCCTCATTCTTCATCTAAAATGTTATCTGCAGTGTGCTTAGTTCAACTTAAGAAGGCTTAGTTTAGCTTGTCTTTATCTTATCTTTTATACATTTTCAAAACTTACTTTTAATTAACACATTTGTTCTCAAGGTACTAGAAAGAGGAGAAAGAGAGTTTTTCTTTTTCTTTCGGTAGAAAGGTGATAGTAGGCAGCCGACATGGTCACAATCTGTTGATTTAAAGACCTGCTGCTGCATATGTATTTACCTGTAGTGTGTTTACCCAGGTGGGGCTCGATTATAGTCTGGTGTCAGATAAAGCCCACCGTAATCCCTCGCTCTGAACGCTTCCTTCTATTATACCGCCATAGAGCAGGTGTTACGGCCTGTATCTCTGCATTCTGAAGGACGTACACGAGCATGGGTCACCGCCGTCCAGCCCTGGCCCTGAACGGAAACACAAAGCGGTGCAGACCGCACCACACAATGGACACAACAGATTTCTATCCTTGGCAATGTGTTTAAAATGTGGTGGGCGGAGCTTCTGAGGGAGCACCCTTCAGCATCCCTGACATCACCTTTAATGCGGGCTAGCTAGTAGAGACTTTAGCTAGCTAGCTAGTAGAGACTTTAGCTAGCTAGCTAGTAGAGACATTGTCTACTTATAAATCGTTCTGCTAGTTGTAACATGTGTTGTGGGCCATCCAGCCAGCTAGCATTGCCTAGCTAGCGTGACTTCAAATGCTTTGGAAGATGCCTTATTTATAGATGCTGTGTGCAGTTTTGTTATGTCAGCAGATGGATTGTTGTGCGTGTGGCGGACTGGCGCCGATTTGCATTGCTTGTCAATTCAAACCACTGCAGTGCTAACATGAATTTTTAGCTATCTACCTGTTTACATAGCTTAGCTGACAGGCTATTGTCATCTCTCACATCTCATCTCTATGTCAACTAGAAACCTCATTCTGGTGACTCTCTCTACTCAGCCGATTTCCATCTGCCTTGTTTTCTCACTGCTTCTCCGGGGCTGGTTTTAACAAGCTCCGTTCCAGATAATTAACCAATTACGCCTTATAAAAACAACAGCATACATTGGTCCAAGAGAGAAACTTCAAGTTAACTGTTTTAGTGGTTTGTTAGCACTGGTCTTAAGTGGTTTGTTATGCTTCCTGTTAATGATTACCTACTTGGAAGGGAGACGTGTGTGATCTGTTCTTACATGCACTCAGCCAAAGCATTTAGTTGGTACAGCTTCAAGCTTTTTACCCTCAACAAACTCTTGGCAGTTGGCTGCACACCAAACACACACACGCACACACAATCAATATAAACTATTGTTTTCCTTAATATACAGAGTATTTCTACTATCTGTGTGGGTTTTCTGAGATTCCGCAGTTAACCGTACTAGAAGGCAGTCAGCACAGGAACAACCCAGATAATTTCCATTGCAAAATTATGGAATATTTGTGCACCAACATCAAACCAATTTTTTTTTGTCTTGTAATATTTGATTATTTGTATACCCTAAGTCATTCAACTAGTTAGTGCAGGGTGCTAGGACAGGTTATTTTACCACTTAGCTAAAATATTTTGACCTAATTCTCCAATTGTTTCTGAGCCAAATCAAACAATTCAGTTTAGAGTTCCGTTATGTTTTCCTGTGTAGCGGATGTAGCTTATTGCTGAAGATAATGAGACACTGTGCTGCCTTGTTATTTGGGTAATCCACTTGGTAGAAATGATCCCGCTCTATGGAGAGCTTTAAATACTTGGGTGGACCGTGCCAGACGCTAATAGTGTTTTTCCTGGAATGAGTGGCATAATTTGGGGCAAACACACATTCTATTGTCAGGCTGTGTTGATTTCATCTTATCAGAACCGCCGCTGCTATTCTGGGTGGAGAACTGTTCACCTACTGTAGAACAAAACGCCACCTTTGTTTTACCCTCCCCTGAAGCCCTCTGTCCATTAACCATCGGCGTCAGAACTCTGAGCAAGGGTTTGTTTGTCTGCGCTTTATACGTGGTAATAAATCTGTCGAAGGTGACATTTTTACAGTCAACCTATCAATAAGTAATGACTCAGGGTTCGGTTATTAGAACAGCGTGTTGTAAAAGCAGGAACGCTAACTGTGTGTTACCTAAACACGTGTACAAAAGCCATAAGAAACCTAATCATAAAGCCATGTAATAACAGCTGGTTGTACTGTGCAGGGGTGGAGCAAAATACATTTTATGCGTTATCAGATTAAAGAAAACTGTGAAATTGGGATAGAATTTAGATAATAATAAAAATAAAAACAGATTCAACCAATATGTAAATGTTAAAATGTTTTTAACATGGGGTCAGCCAACATGAGCGGAGGTCGCTTACTGAGTCCCTGGCTGGCTGGCTGGCTGGCTGACTGACCTTGTTAAATGCCGCGCGATACGGTTTTTTAACAAGAAGGGCAGAGCTATCAACTGATCACCATCTGGTGGTGAGTTGGTTCAAGGGGTGGGGGAAGACTCTAGACAGACCTGTTAAGCCCAAACTGGTAGTGCGGGGGAACTGGGAACGTCTGGAGGAGGCCGTGAGATCTTCAACTCACACCCCCGGCGGAGCTTCTCTGCCTTCCTGTGGAGGTTGGGGACGTGTGCAATGTTCAAAGCTTCCTTTCCTGAAGCTGCATCAGAGAACTGTTGAGGAGGATGTTAAACAAGCAAACCGTCTTCCCTGTTCAGCCTTCTGATCTTGCTTTTTGTTTATTATGTCTGCTCCTCCCCGGTGGGAGAAGTTGTTTGAGTAAACAGGCTGTTTCACGTGGTGCGCTGCGGCAGTCTATCTGGAAAACACGCATCATGTTTTTGTTTTCCTCAAGGAATTACACTCTAGTTACACCAACAGTGAATTATCTCAGCTCCCATGCATAGTTCACCCAGACAATTAATCAATTCTTAATCAGACCCAAGTAGAACAATGTTCTTGCCAGTTTAATTACCCTTTAAAGGTATAGTACGAGTTTGTAATCTTTTGTCAAATTCAACAAATATCTCCTCACCAACCACAACACTGTTCTAGCCATGGCAATGCTTTTCCAATGTGTTGGGGGCGGAGTTTGTGACGGTGAAGAGAGGGGTGTTTTTTGTTTTGATCGAGTTCAAATATCAACAATCTTTCTCTAGAATGTACCTTTTATAAGTATCGAGCTGAAAATGAAAAACCAAGCCAGCTTTCCAGGGGCCATCTGACCTTGAATAACAGGAATGCTGTGATGTTTGAAACATGTGCGCACGTGTGTGTGTGTGTGTGTGTGTGTGTGTGTTTGTTTAAAGGGCCTCATCTTTTAACTCAATGAATCAATACCCAGAGTGGCATTAAAAGGCTTGAAATCGGCTGTCAGGCAGGATTACACACGCACTTTTAAGTAAACTCACCAGACTGGACGCATTCATCCATACAGACACGTACAGTGTCTCTCTGTCTCCTGCGCTCACCCTTGCACTCACTGGCGGCCCCCGAAGGGGGCAGAGGGAACTGCATTAGTTCTGTGCAGCCTGCTAAAGCGAGAGAGAGCCTTTATGTAACGCAGCATTCCCATCCTTCCCATGCCTCTCACGTCCATGTTGTCTGGGGCAACCCCACCTCCCTGGACGCAGCAAACACGGTGTCTCTTGGCTTATTTCTCTCTCTCTCTCCCTCTCTCTCTCCCTCCCTCCCTCCCTCCCACCGGCCTCGTAAATCTGGAGCTTTTTGCTGCAGAGCTCCAACCAACAGAGCTTCCAGAACAAAGTGCCCAGTGTGCGTTTCCCAGACACACACACACGCACGCACACACACACACAAACACATGTAGGCTGAGGCGAGGAGGTAGAATCCAGCCGGGTGACGAGCGGGTCTACAGCGGGTTAACAGGGCAGTGCTGTCCTGCACTGTGTTGCTGTGAGACGTCTTTGTGGAGGCTCCTTGATGTTCATCACGTCTCCTGCTACAGCTGAACGTGCTGGCCGACATGAACGAGAGATCTGGCCGACATGAGAGAGTTGTCTGGCCTACATTAGAGAAACGTCTGGCCGACATGAGAGAGACGTCTGGCCTACATGAGAGAGACGTCTGGCCTACATGAGAAAGACGTCTGGCCTACATGAGAGAGACGTCTGGCCGACATGGGAGAGACGTCTGGCCGACATGAGAGAAACGTCTGGCCGACATGAGAGAGACTTCTGGCCGACATGAGAGAGACATCTGGCCTACATGAGAGAGACGTCTGGCCGCCATGAGAGAGACGTCTGACCGCCATGAGAGAGACGTCTGGCCAACATGAGAGAAACGTCTGGCCGACATGAGAGAGACGTCTGGCCGACATGAGAGAGACGTCTCCTGCTACAGCTGAACGTGCTGACTGACACAAGAGAGACATCTGGCTGACATGAGAGACGTCTGGCCTACATGAGAGAGACGTCTGGTCGTTAGGGAGAGACGTCTGGCCGACATGAGAGTAACGTCTGGCCGACATAAGAGAGATGTCTGGCCTACATGAGAGAGACGTCTGGCCGCCATGAGAGAGACGTCTGGCCGACATAAGAGAAACGTCTGGCCGACATGAGAGAGACGTCTGGCCGACATGAGAGCAACGTCTGGCCGACATAAGAGAGACGTCTGGTCGCCATGAGAGAGTCGTCTGGCCGACATGAGAGAGACGTCTCTTGCTACAGCTGAACGTGCTGGCTGACATGAGAGAGATATCTGGCCTACATGAGAGAGATGTCTGGCCTACAGGAGAGAGACGTTTCTTGCTACAGCTGAACAATGAACGTGCTGGCTGAATTGAGAGAGATGTCTGGCCGACATGAGACGTCTCCTGCTACAGCTGAATGTGCTGGCTGACATGAGAGAGGGAAAGTCCCCCCTCAATCTGAAAATCTATTTAGTCGATGTACCCCGTTTAGGCATGGATGATGGATGGGCTGCCACGTATTTACTGTAATGGTCGGGTCATTTTTGAGAACACTTGCTAACAATTTTACCAATATCTCTCTGCATCCCCGGTCCACAAATTGAAACACATTGTGGAGCAAAGAGTAGTGCTATGGCTTTGTTGTTGTGAATGGTGTAGGCCATGTTGTGTATGTTTATGGTAGTAACATAAACAAGTATCAGATTATTTTGTCAGCACGCACAGAGAATGTGAAATGCGAGGAGATATTTGGTGAGCTTGACAAAACATTTATTAGCTTACCATCGCTGACCACACCTTTAATATTTATGCATATTGGAGGGTATTGCTCTCCACCTGCATGCATACACACACACATACAGACAGAGGCAGTGTGATGTCATTCTCTGCTCAGGAGGACGTTATTACTCTACAGTTTATTTTCCCATACCCTACTCTTATATTTATTTATTTAAAAAAATGACTTGTGCAGCATTAGGCACTTTATTATTCAGGCCACTAGGAAGTTTGTTGGATGATTAAATTCTGTTTTGACGTGGTATTCTGATATAATATAAACCTGATATAATATTGACCTGTCCAACTAATGTACTACATGCAAGTGGCTTTGGATAAAAGCGTCTACCAAATGCTGTAAATATATTAGCCCGGATATATTACTTGTAAATGATAAATGGGTGTATTTATCCGAAGCGCTTTAAAGTGTTTTTGCCTGTCATTCACCCAGTCACACCAATGGTGATTGCTGCGACCAACCCCCGAGAGCAATTAGGGGTTAGGCATCTTGCTCAAGGATGCTTACAGGTAGGTCAACACTGGGGTTCGAACCTGGAACCCTAACACCCATACCACTCGACCATTGTGCATTGGGCAATTTCATTGTGACCTTGACGAATGACCTTCATTGTGACCTTGGCAAAGGCGGTTTGTATCCCGGTCCCCCTGAGGTCCATGCCTGGTAATGGACTGATGCAATGTGCAGCATGCTGGGGTAGATGTTGTGCCCTGTGTGTCAGCAGGCCTGTGCAGTGGCCTGTCCTGTAATCTGCTGCATCGCACTTTGACATGTCCTTGTTTGTGTCACCAAAATAAACCACAGGGTTTTTCCAGGAAGCTAATTTCCTCTCCGCGGCTTTACTGGCACGTCTTGCTGGGCTGTTGCTCTCGTGTTGAGGCCCTCCGCTACATTCCTCGTGGGGGGGGGGGGGGTATCTCTCAGGAGGATCTTGAGAAAATGAATAAGTGAGACTTGACAAGATCTCCCCTGTCGGCTGATCGTGTAGCGAGGGCGAGCCGCTAGCGGAACATACACACACACCTCACCCGGTCTGGTTTTTAATAAGTGGAGGTAAGGACGATCACGGGAGACGTGCTCGCTCATGTCTGGTGAGGAAAGCTCAAGCAGACATCCGGCTCCTTGCACTCAGTGGTAGTCACTGGGGACCAATGCTCTTCTGCCTGTTCATCTGGGAGGAGTCCTGAGGCGTGATGCTGTCCAGACTCTCTCTCTCTGTCTCTCCCTCTCCCTCTCTCTGTCTCCCTCTCTCTCCCTCTCTCTCTCTCTCTCTCTCTCTCTCTCTCTGTCTCCCTCTCTCTCTCTCTCTCTCCCTCTCTTTCTCTTTGTCTCTCTCCCTCCCTCTCTCTCTCTCTGTCTCTCCCTCTCTCTGTCTCTGTCATACTCTCTCCCTCTCTCTCTCTCTCCCTCTCTCTCTCTCTCTCTCTCTCTCCCTCTC
>JAODVN010076589.1:0-16577 GCA_025434125.1 Chologaster cornuta
TAACCACTTCCTTTTTACACAATCAAATGAGATGGGGTCTTCAAAGGAGTATTTTTGGGGTCTTAAAAGCATTTTTTAATAGAGAATAGGTTTCATCTTTCACATTACATAAGTTTCTGATGTGTCAGTACCGAGTCATATCTTCCATACTTATCCAGTTACCATTTCCAAGCTTACAAGCTCTGGAATTTATCTCTTCTCTTTAACATTATGAACATTAATTTGGTTAGTCATATCCTACAACACCATGTGGGAGTTTCACATTTGTTTTTGTTGACTACAGATCATTTATTTGATTTGATTCATCACAATAAAAAATAATATTTTACATCCTGCATTTACACCTGAAGTCCAATGCATGGTTTATTGGCAGAAACAGGTCTGAAACCACCCGGTAACCAAAATACATAGAATAGTGGCACTAAACATATATGAAAAAAAAAGACTGGATTTTGGGCTTATTATTATGGATGATCAAAATACGTCCTTGTAGGCTAACAACTGATATAATGTATATAGCAGACACAAATAACCACAGAATTAATGTAAAGAAGCAGGTCTGAAGAAAACAGAAATCCTGGGGACAGTCCATTTGACAAGAGATTTCCAAGGGATTGGGTCATGTATCCGTGATTGCAGAAGGTGACTGGCCCAGTGAAGGTCTTCCTCAGCCCCAGAGCAAACTAGTAGGGAGTATCAATAAATTAATAAATTCAACCATGATACTGAAAAATACAGTTGAACTCATAATTAATTTGTGCTGAGCAGTGTTGGGTAACACTGAGTCCCTGTTCCCTTTGATGCCACACAATAAAGGAAAATCCCCCATGCATTCACATTCTCTTTTCTACTTCTTGGCGTGCGATGAGCTGCTGTAGCGGACTCAACGACTGGAAGAGGTAATTGGCCAGATTAAGGTCTGTCTGTTCCAACCATTGCTCTGAAATCTCGACGAGCGGGACCATTTTAATCACATTTGCTCTCACCATCAGATGCGGTGCCTCTGGAAAACTCCTCTATCAAGTGGTGGCTCTACTGGAAACCTTGCCGTAAACGCGACTGCCTATTTTACCATGTCTGTGTATGGCTGTTTATTGACAAGAATCTAACAATACGGTTTGTAAACAGCAAATGGGTCTATAGCAATCAAAGCCTTCATTTTATATATATACACATCATGATGAAATAAAACATTTATTATATTCTAGGTTTTTCTTACATTTGAATATGCCACGAATTTATTTTAAAAAAAAAACGTTATTTTGTTTTAATAGGCAATCTTTGGTCAAACTACCCAGCACTGATAATGACCCAGAAAAATGAAATTATAGTGTACTGCAAAATCACTGAATTCAGATATGTGAATGTAATATTCCTTAAACTTTGGAAAATAAATAATTTGTGTGAAAAACATCTTAAATTCTGAATATATTATTTAGTGTAAATACCTTAAGACTGTGGGTTCAGGCATGCCTGGATCTGCTCCCCGCTTAAAACCTGCAAATAATAAAATGGACGATTAAAGGACAGGGACGTTAAAGTCAAGATAACGCCCAGCTCTCAATGAAAAAGAACCTGAGATTCTCTATTGAACTAAACTTGTGGACTTTGGCATTAAGTGTAGTGGCCAGGTGGGTCATATCCATAGGCAGACTTTGCCATTAGGCAAAGCAGGCAACTGCCCGGGGCCCCCTGGCAGCTCATGAAACACCCCATATAAAATATTAAATCATCAATACTTACCATAGTAATAAAATACAATCAATTGTAATTCGTATTCCACCTAAAGTATCAACAAAATGGCATCATAGTGTTATTCATGTCTGTCAACTCAGCCCTCACCTACTCCATAATAATGTGGACTATTCCATTGCAGCACTGCTACTGCGCGCAGCTACGTGCTAGCATTGAGCGTCATTCGTTTCAGAGAGACGCAGTGAGTCTAGTGAATGAAATAAAAGTTAGCAAAAAGAAACGCAGTGACCAGAGTGTGGCACAAAGAAAAAAAAAAGCAGAGTTTAATTTCAAAATTAACTTCAGCAGCAATCTAATGATTCGATATGCAGATTTTACTGTAGCCTATGTGTGACACAACTCCTGTACTGGAGGATCTCCAGACAGTTTATGATGAATAAAGTAATGACAAAGTTGATGTGGATAATGCGTTCAACATGGCCCATTTCACTGAAGATCATGATGGTGATATAGCGATACATTTTTTCCAGAAGATGATAATGTAAGTGGCCATCTTTTCCATCAACATAACTATGAATAACCCATGACCCCGTGCTCTGGCCAAAACAAATATAAAGGATGCTAATCCCTAATCGTGATGAAGTTGCCAGTACACAAAAATATAGTGTGAAGTCTACGCACACTTTAGAAATGAGACCCCTGGATTTTCTACACAGCCCCAGGCTCTGTAAATAAAAACACAAAAAAGTGGCGCAAACCCCACCAAAAAAAATAATCCTATCCGTTGCAATGTGTTTCCAATATGCAGGGTGGAGCCACTGAGAAAGCTGCCTATGGCATCGATGGTGTTTGTTTTGATCGAGATTAGAGATCAACAAGCTTTCTCCAGAATTACTTAATAAATGTATAAATACATAAATAACATGAAAAATCACCGACATTGAAATAGGTAGGCTATGATAGAATAGGGCTGGGCTGATGAATGACATCATGAACGGGGTGCACCCTGCCTGCGCACACTATAATTCCAGTGTGCACCTTGATAGGCATTGCCTGCCGATAGGCAAATCAGTTTAAATATAGCCGGTTATGCCAGATCGTATTTACAAAGATGCTGCATACATGAGACGGGTGGAGAGGGCCCTATACTAGTCTTCGCCTAAGGAACCCAAATCACTAAATTTGCCCCATGTCATATAAAACTGTTGACATGATGTCAGCAACAAATCAAATTGAAATATTAAACATATATTTCAATCTAGTTGATTTGATAACAGATTGCTGCCTTGTACGGTGTTCATTTAAAACATAAAATATATGATGTGTACCTTCATCTCTCACTAGTTATATGCACCTGAATGTGCAGATAAATCTATCACAATAATAATAAATATAATCAGTTGGCCTACCCAATACTGTACATACAGCCTAATGACTGCATCTGACTCATAATTCAAACCAAAAATAAACTTTCAATATCCACCTCTGGATTGATAATTGGAATTGCATAACTAACGGAAACAGCAGGATATAAATAACGCAACAAAAATAATTCTAGCATATCCAATAATTTCCTCAACATAAACATCCACTGTATGTTATTGTAGAAAAAAAAACACCTTGATAATTTTCCAGTATGTTAGACATTGCTTACACATTGCTTGTACCTGAGCTTCATTTTCATATACCTTCTTACTGCTATGAAGTTTATGCCTGTCTGTCCCTAACACAAACACATTTAGTCAAATACATTCCTTATTTTTAACCGTTGCCTAAAGGCAGCGTCAAGTTTATCTTACATAAGGGTTAGGGTTAGGGTTAAGATAATAAACATTTGTTATATTATCACTCACTATATTATTGCTGTTTGGTATTTTCACATTTCATATGACATTTCATTGTATATATTGTTCCGTTTTATTACTATTAACTGCACTGTTCTGTTATCATGTCCTACTACAAATATAGAAATATTGTCTATTTATATTTCATAGGTAGGCATAGTAAAGTGCGTGTACGTGGTTTCTAATAAAAGATCTGAGAGGTTCCAAATACAATCACGGGAAAGCCTTGGTATAGTTCTTGGTGCACATCCTTAAAACTCCTACACAGATACAACTTCCTCATGAAGTCCACATGCGTGCATCATGGCAAGGAATCTTCTCATTTGACTATGGTTAAAGATATCACAAATGACACACGTGTCAACACACAAGTCAATAAACACGTTACAAAACCGACAGCACTAATGAAAACCCCAGATTGCACAGCATACACAATATACACATGCTACCTAGCTAAACGGCTAGCACTAAATATTTACCCAGCTACGTTGTTTACCCACGCGAATATATAAATAAAGGCCTACTAACCTAAATAAAGCACAGTAGGGATAAAACCCCATCGTATGACAAACTGGCCGCATTGAAACACCTGCTGCAGCCGCTGTTTAGTCTCTTTACTGAGTTTAGCCATGTCTTTCTGGAGCTCCTCGGGTACAGGGTAACTAGTAGCTACGTTGCTAAGGTCGCGGAGGAGGAAGTCATGTGGGTGAGGGAAGCACATGGGGAAGCCAAGTCAACGAAGCGTTACCGTGGTGCGTCCCCTAGCGGGCAAACCATAAAATACAAGTGAGTGAGAGTCACATATGGGCGGTAAGCACACTACTGTACAATACACTATTGTGTTGTAATGATGCCACTCCCTGACAAGATGCATGTGCGTGACGTGCTGTAGGCATAGGCTGTTGTAGGCCGAGAGCGACCCCCATATATATGACGGGTGAAGTTACCATTTAGGCTCCGCTGCTGCTTATATAAATAATTATTGGACACGTCAAGCATTTCGGTCAATAGGTTATTCTCGATACCGCCGTTGTCACAGTTTTACCTAAACTTAACATAAAAGCGCAATTTCGATTGAAGGCAATTCTTAGAGATATCTTTACATAGACGAAACAGATAAATCCTGTCAATTAGGCCATACAACACCCCCAATTGGCCGCATTTTCCAGATTAAAAACAAAATAAGTTCCTTAATGGTAACAGTGTAGG
The DNA here is from genome assembly GCA_025434125.1 of Chologaster cornuta. Classification (NCBI taxonomy): domain Eukaryota; kingdom Metazoa; phylum Chordata; class Actinopteri; order Percopsiformes; family Amblyopsidae; genus Chologaster; species Chologaster cornuta. Next base: position 4,749 of record JAODVN010076589.1, read on the forward strand.
TGTGACGGGTTCGGGGAGATATCGTCCGTTCCCCATCGGGTAATCGAACTGGCGATCTTTCACTTACGAGAGTAGACGCTCCTACAAGGCCAAAACCCATGGGCTCTGGCCTGCGTCGCCAGAGCGTCTAACGAGGTGTCGGAGAGTGAGGATTAACTTCACCACACAGCTACCTGCTGGCCACCGTTACACTGGCTATGTCCAGAATCATTTTTTTGTAATCAATCAAGTATTGTCCAGCTCAGTGTAAAACTTTGTAAAGTACCTGAGAGATACAGAGAAACCACGAAACAACCGTTAAATATAACTTTATTCGCAATGGTTCTTACAACAATCTTCAGACAAAAAAAAACCATGACAAAACAAATGTATAAGAGTTTACCAGTTTTGAGAATCTGTAACCACATACAGAAACAAAATGATTGCCCCCGTCCCCCAAAACTACAGACACTTGATTCCAAACACAATAACAAAAGCAAATACACTTTGTTGAACACTGGGTAAGGTTTTGATAAACATAATTCAGGACACTTAATGTATCCTTTAGGTGTTGTGCTACTGATTTTCTGAGTAAGATTATAATGAATAAAAACGTTGACCAAGACAGGAGGACAATGGTTTAAAGCACATGGACCAGTGTGGTACTGGACCATACCACTCTACACATCTCAACACAGCTGTTGAGGAAAGCCTTTTTTTCTATTTTGCTCTTTGTTCTATTAAATGGTTGGGTACTTGTTCTTCTAAATCCATTAGTTTTTACTAATATGTATTTTCACACAAGAAAATACCACAGCTCAAAGTCAAGCCTGTCTTTTAAAATCAGATTGTGTGCAAACAGTTAACGATACAAATAAACAAGCCAGTAATTCATAAAAAAGGCTAAAGAAAAGAAGAAATTTCTTCCACGTGGTGATAATGAATACTTAATCTGTTAATGGCTATCGCGTATGTGTTTTAGGAGGAACGCAAATATTTCATTGCAGTTTGTAAAAATGGCAGGGCAGTAGCGTATTGTTATTGGAAGGGGTCATTAAAAACAATCTAAAAACACAATTTTTAGGAGTGTCACACCCCATTAACCATGTATCAATCAGCAGCCTTTATTAAAAAAAATAAAAATAAAAAAATAAACAATTGGACAGAAAAACATACACACACACATTTAATATGCTGACTGACTGAGCTGAGGCTGCATTATCAGGATGGAGGCGCAGAGAGTCCAGCCGTCCAGACAATATACTATTAAAATGTGTTCTCCCGGAGTGTTCGTTAATGTGCACCTATGTTGACCGCTTCACATTTAGGATCGGGCTGCCCTACAGGATACTGCAGCTGTGTGTTGGCCACGGTTGAGAGGCAGCAATGCAATCCTAGCTGGACAAACCTGGTCCAGATGAGACTCTTTGTGTAGGGTACATTGTACAGGTACAGAGAAGGCTTGAGCCTGGAAGGCTAGCTTACGTGCGCGCGCACAGAGAAAGGAGGCGGCACGGGAAGTTCTTATGAGAGTGCATCTTATTGTCATGGCTTGGAGATTCAGGTCACAGGCACAGGGTCATATGGGGAATAGGGTTAAAGGTCAGCGCCGAGGTGCACGCTGATGCTAGGCGAGCGCCTGGCGTGGTTATGCCCGGGGCTCAGATAGCCGAACCCCTCCTCCTGCAGGCTGCAAGAATAGCGGGCCGCCTCCAGGTGGGAGTGGCCCGCGGGCGGGGCGTTGCCCGTGGCGACCTGCTCGAAGGAGCGGGAGAAGACAGCGCTGGCGGTGCGCGTCAGGCTGCTGAGAGCCCCCGCCTTGGGCACCGATTGGCTGGAGGTCAGCGTCAGCCGCTTGATTGACAGCTCCATGCACTCGCTGGCGGCCCGCCCCGGCGCGGCGGCACCCGTCTCCCTGTCCTTGTCCCTGTCCTTGCTGGTGCGCCCGCCCAGCCAGTACCTCATGGCCTTGGCCCCGAGGCTCGACGTGGTCACGCTGTTGCTGATGAGGATGGTGGGCGGAGTCAGGTCAGGCCCCGCCCCGCACGGCCACGCCCCTTCGTCCACCTCCGAGATCTCCATCAGCTCGTCCGGGGAGCCCAGGTCCACTGCATCTGAGAAGAAGACAACAGCGCGGGCGTTAACGCTGACACACCGACGGGGGAACAGGGCAGCGCATCTCGTCACGCAGCCCATTTGACACTCTGGAAGGACTGCAAACAAACATAACCGCTTTGACTGCAACTACAACATGTTCCGGCACAGTAGTTTTAAAAGGAGGGCTGCAGGCAAACTGCATGACAGAGAAGTACTGCGGCTGTCTTCCAGCAGGTGGCGCCTTCGCACTGTGCTGCTAGCCAACGTCCAGTGTGGGGCTACATGATGGAAGACAGCGGTGTGTGAGTTGTGCATGTTGGGGAAAGAGAAAGAATGTGAGGCAACAGATGGTGAGAAGCATTAGGTTAGATCCAAAGGCCAGGGCAGGGACCAGGGCAGCCCAGGGAAGGGCCGGTTAATGGGCAGCGAGAAACAGGGCCTGAGAAAAAGCCTAGGAAGTCACAAAGGGGCAGTTGAAGGACAAAGTGACAGAACTCTTATGACCGAGAGAGAGTGTATGTGTTAGTGTGTGGGTCATTTGTCTCGCACTACCTAGTTGTTCCTATTTGCATGCACACGTACTGTACAGTGTACTGTAAATTACCAATGATACAGAGAACACAAACGTTCCAGATACCAGTCTAGCACTGCCCATGGTGCAGAGAGCAAACCCTGTGGCACTTGCATCAGGCAGCTGCATCATTCAAGGTGAAACGCCACTACCATCGTAGTAGCGAGAATCGCACAGACACAAAACCAAATGAGCCCTGCGTATCCTTCCTAAGCTACTACAGCTACCAATCTGTATGTATCAATCTGTCTCCCACAGCAGCCCAGTAGAAACGTGTTCCATGTGCAACACCGGCTGGTGTTAGCAATCATGCAAATATGAAAATACACATATTGCGAATACGAAATAAAATGATGTGGACCTTTGAGACCGTAATGTGACCAAGGGCTGTATACACATTAACTTGACTATACGGTGATAAACAGCTTGTGGGCACCTCTAATGACACAAAACAAATCTTCATATCTCATAGACTTCCACAGGGAGAAGAAAGGCAGGATGGGAACAGCCGTGATTTGACCACTTCCTGTTCTTTGAGGGTAGACAAAAGTTTTTTTTTAAAGGGCTATTAACTTAAAGAACCGTAAACGTACGTGCATTTTTTTATAGCAGAATATAAAGTTATGCGGCTGTGTATTTCAAAATAAAAGTGTCGTGTGTGTGCGTGAGGGTGTGGCTTCGTGGTCAGCAGTAGTCCGCTCCAGCAGAAGCTTCCAGAGAAAGCAGCAGCAGAGAGTGAGTGAACCAGTGCCACTGGCAGGACAGAGAGGAAGCAGCGCAGTGAGGTTAGAGAGGCTAGGACAGGGTGGCACAGTCCAGCACCCAGGGAGGGAATGCAGCCTCACCACGACCCCCCACCCCCCCCGCACACGGTTACCTACGTCACCCCGTGGGGGTTGGGCAGACAGGGAGGAAGGCGGGACCTTAGTATTGGCTCCTCCCCGAGGAGGCCGGCCCAGAAACGTCATTCTCCACCATTCGCCTCACAGACTTCTGCCTCCTGACCTCGTGACCCCGGGCACCGGTGTCGTGACCCCTGGGGTCCTGGCCGACCTCTGAGGCATCGGTGTCGCTCTGGCCTCGGCCATCGGGGCGGAGCCGCAGGGAGTCTCCGTTGGCCATTCGCTCACCGCTCACGCCTGTCACACTGATCTCGGGGATGGCCACGCCCCCCAGAGCTGCCTCACTGTCTATACTCACATCCTGGGACTCTGGTGGGGGGAGGGGCATGGAGGGGTGGAAGGACAGCATGTACAGACAGACAGATACACACACCAACACAGACCAGACAGACAAACACACAGAATAGTCATGTATAGACAGACATACAGACACAGAACAGTCATGCATAGACAGACACACAGACACAGAACAGTCATGCATAGACAGACACACAGACACAGAATAGTCATGTATAGACAGACACAGACAGAGACACAGAACAGTCATGCATAGACAGACAGACAAGAAAAAGAAAGATGGCCGTGTGCGCAGGCACACACGGCCAGGTCAAAACAAACGACACAGAGGATATAAATACATTGGCAGAAAAACAAACAGAAATGTACAGTACGTGCTATGGGGCCGGATTAAATGGAAGTTTAAAAAGAACATGTTCACAGATGTGAGACGCCAATGGCTCTCGGGCGTATGAATATTTAAACAGCCCATTGCCTTTACCACCTGTTCCTAACAAAAGCTTTGTGCATACACGAGTATTTCTGAAGAGGGGCGTGAATATAGGGGTGTTAGGCGCTGGGTGAAACCTACCCATTACGCACATCTACAGACTGGCTGATCGCTGTAATCTAGCTGCCCTATCTGTCCCCCATGGACACAAAGCCTTCCTTACTCATCCTGTGTCTACAGTTATGCAAATATGTATGGATCTTTCATTATACGCTATGCACATGTGGGAATCTGAGCTACTAATATATATATAAAAAAATATATAATAAAAAAAAAAAGAACACATAGGTAATACACTTTCTGCTACTGACATTTTTCTATATACTACCTTCTCTTCAATTCCCTGGTCATCCCGGTGACGAGAAGTGTAGTCATAACTCATGGCATGGTGAGGGAGATTGTAGCGTAGCAGAAACGCTAGCTGGCTAAAGGGAAGCGCTACACTATCTAAGCTGTGCTTTATGGGCTACGCTGGGGAAGCTTAAGGCAAGACAAGGCTCACTGTTAAATGATCGGAGGGATGTAAAGCTCCCCCTAGAGGCGAATCGGTTATATTTAATTGCTACCAAGAGGAGGCAGACTCAGGCAGGCGGGTGTCAGCGGGCCTGTGCGCTAACGTGTCCCTCACAAGCGGGCGTGCGTGCGTGCGTTTACGCGGGCGCAGGTCTCACCGTGCCTCTTCCAGCGGTGGCCCCTGATGGACATGGACGTGACGGCGTTGCGGGAGATCCTGGAGGATGTGGGCGTGATCTCCACCTGGATGCTGCGAGCGCCCTCTTTGCGGTTGCTTCTCAACGCCACGCCCTGCAGCGAGGACTTGATGGCATTACCCACCTGGGCATGGGACGGGGGAAGCACTGTTATGAGATGGTGTAGTGGTCTGCTAACTGCACTCACTCTGCTCCGTTTAATATGCATCTGCTGAGAATCAAGCGCTCGGGAATCCAGTAATGCTTCTCAAAGGACTTCATTAAAATGAAATCTAAACCCTGTGTATCTAATGTTCAATCATAAGACGTGCAGTAACGCCTTCACTGACCGTTGGTTATACAGCCATTATTGCATCAGTTAGTTACCCACATTGCTCTGTCAACTGTGCTGCCCTCGTGGGCTCACTTAACTACTAATAATGTAACCATAGTAACAGCACAGTGTGTCTTAAAAGGAGAATAACCCCCAAAAAGGGGGTTGGCATTATGCCTACAAACTTAATGAAGAATAAATCATCCTCATGGTGGACTTAACCACCCTGAGGCAGGGCGAGGCACAGTAGCAGATCATAATGCCTTGTGCTGCTTTGCTGCTATGTGTCTCACAAGGAGAATGCTACAGAAGAGATGCTTAGCTAGCAGCTACCTGCTGTATTCTGCTCAACACATGTAAACCTGTGCCTGGACTAGGGCTGCACGATTATAGATAAAATGGGAATCAATAGTTTTTCTTGCTTAGAATTGAGATCACGGTTCCTTGCCCCTTTCAGTATGTTCACTGCACAAATGTACATGTACGTGAAGCTGAAGAAAGTATCAAAAACATGACGGCCCATCAACTTTGAACAACATAAAGGGAACACTCCCGTTTCTAACTTATGTGCATCAGTTTCATGAGCCTGATACTGAACAGAAAAACACTTATCTTAGAGCTAGTTGGGCTTAGTAGAGATAGAGCTAGCTTGACACCTCCCTTGTTTTAATCGAGAAATAACGTACTCGCAGTAAATAGTAGGCTACGGTTCGATTCCACGAGGAGTTAATATAGGCTGAAATCATTGCAACATCAAAGAGCAGCGCAATGGAATATTCCGTGCATTTTCATATTCGGCTGAATCATCTCTCATTTCGAGAGGCGGGTTTGGAAAAGACACACTAACACCTGATCTGTACCTTAAAACAAAATGGAATTCAACTGATCAAAAAGACGGTATAGATCTACTTCCTGTGTAATTCCCTACCTGGCTTAATAAAATATGAGTTGTGCTAAAAGGTGCATTACTTTTACAGCCATACAACACCTCTTTCACTCTGCCGGGGACTCGCTCATGCTCGCTGCCTGTGTGTATATTTTACTTCTTGCTGCTCTGCGTCACGTGGCGTTATGCCATCAATTGTTGAGGGACAAAGTAGGAGCGCTTGTTTGACGCAGCTGATGTCCCCAATGAATTTACAACAGAATCATTCTCATGTAGAAATGAGATCGCAATCGCATATAGGTATCAATTGAGAACACGATTTTATTTTGATCAATTGAGCAGCTCTATCTTGGACAGAAAGATCGGAACACATTCAGACACTTGCCCACAGACCAAAGGGCATTCCTGCAATTAGCATTTAAAAAAAAAAGTGTTGTCAGTGTTTAAAGACCCAACAAATATTGATAGCAAAACAAAAGACAAGTAGTGGCGATGCACACCTTGACTGGTGCTGTAATACAGCGATATTAAGGTAAACCTGCTGATCTCTGGACCTCAAGGATTACATGTCAACATAACAGAACTGAAAGCTTGTGGGATTACGCTGTGGCTGTAAAGTTTGACACGCACGCACACACACACACACTGTACTGTGCTTGACATGCTCGTCAGCATATTGCAAATACATTAGGTAGATCCACCCTAGTGGTTTTCTGACAGAACCCAACCTGGCGTGTTTGTGCCGGTCTTCATTTCTCATATTTCAGCTGGGCTCAGGTTGCATTTGTTGTGTAAACGTTTTAATTAAATCACTTTTCTTTAACACGATAAACACAAGACACTCTCACGTGTGTGTACTGCAGACTCAAAACCTTGTGCAAACAGGCGCATTGCTAGAGATATGACGGGCCATGTTCAGGCTCACACTCAACACAATAATAAATATTATAGCTACGGTCAGGTCATCTGGACATAATGTTTTTTCAGTCAATTTAAAAGATATCAACAACACTAGCAAACAACACAGTCACAAAGCACATTTCTAAGTGCGTTATAATGTGTAATAATTGTAATTGTAATAATTTATGGCACTCACCAAAAGGGCTTCAGGAAAGAGATCTAGCTGGGCCCGGTATAAAACGTCATCCAGTGCTTTGGAACCAAGCTCCACTTCTCCATTACACCTAAAGACGTGAACATAAAGAAACACTTTAGGACACTCATTTACATAGTATACAGAGTGAGCCAGTGGGCATAGACGTATGGGCTGATACAGGCTAAGAAAGGCTACTACAGGTGTTTTAACCTCAAATTATCTAGGAGCGACCTTTAGAAATTAACCACTGTAGGTTATGTGAATAGGACTTCATTAAATTGTATTTTATATAACAAAAAAGTGCATTACTTGTTTTTGTTATTTTTCATGAGTTGAAGTAAAATATATATATTCAGATCTTATCATATTCATTTGTTTCTCTCACATTTTGTCCACAGATTTGGCAAGAAAGTTGAAATAATGCTTCCACTTGACAGGTGTGGCATATCAAGATGCTGATTAATCAGCATGCTTAGTGCACAGCTTTGGACTGTCACAATAAATGGTCACTTGACAACGTGCAGTTTTATCTTTAAAAACCGCACTTATTCTAAACATCATTTTAGCATCGAGTTTATCAGGTTGCAGGCCGTGTCTCTGCTGGTCAAATGAAACGCCTGGCACCAGAAGCAAACATGTTGATTCATCACTAAGCCGTGAGAGATAAAAATCTGATGATGAATTACAAGCCCATTGTGTAAACAAAATAAATGCACTCACAAGGCAAAATGTATCCCCGTTATGAGCTGAACCAAGAACTCCGACGTCACGGTCAGCCTTGTGCTGATGCCCTTGTAGCGCCGCAGCTGTTGCCGTGGGTAACCACATATACACACCCTGGCATATGCCCAAGGGGGCCAAACAACACACAAGGGAGAATAACCAATTAAAACATTCCGACGAGAAGCGGCCATGCAGTGACATCTCAGTAAAGGCATCTACAGCCCCGACATCCAAACACAAATCTGCAGCAGCTTGTCAGTATTGTGTAGTGATTGTGTACGAGTGTGAAATAACAACTAGATCTGAAATAGAACATCGGTCAGCGCACACCAGACGTGATGGGCTAGCGAATCAGTTGAGAGAGAAGAGTGTGGGGGGAGTTCTATAGGAGCAACGCAGGTGCTCGTCTGGTCACTTGACGCAGCACTTGGCACTAGCATCACGCACTGCGTGCGTTGGTGTGTGCGTTCAAGCTCGTGGCCGACTGGCTCTCTATAAGTCTATAAGAGGATCAGATTGGCAAATGGACGCCCTCGCCCCTTACTGTACACTACATGTGTGTACCTGCTGTATTTGTGTGTGCGTGTGTGTGTGCACGAGCGCGCGTGTTACCTGGAGCTCAGCTGGCATAATGACTGGAGGGAGGAAGGGCTCATGTAGCTGAGAGCAGCGTTGTAGCACAGTAGCAGGAAGGTCAGGACCTCAAACCTCAACACACACACACAAACACTAAACAATTATACTGCTAAATATAATTAAACAACAAACCATAACACCTAAAACAGGAAGATTATAAAAACCTCCCTGTATACTAAACTGTAATAGAGTGGTCTAAACTCTACAATCTCTGCCTTATCCCAGACAAAATAAACAGGTTTATTGTTACCAGGAGTCTGGCTCGTGTAGAGTTCGATGGTCAGTTGTAATCCCACGTTGCTAACAGCCAATGGGGTGAATGCTCTCTGGCTGACACTTCCCCATCAGGACTAAACGCAATGCTAGCTGTGGCTAAGCAAATAGAAACTGCTGGGTTGCAGCCTGTGATTGTTGCCAAAATACTCACAAGAACAGGAAAGCCCCAGAGGAGCCAACAGCTCGGCTGTGTGTCTTATGTGTAGCACTTCATTGTGGATAGATACTTGGCAGTGACAAATGAACATAAACAAACCTCCCCTGAGTCATTTAACTTGAAGCATTACTCCTGTGTCCACACTTTAAAGGGTATAGTCAGCTATTGTTATTGTAAGCTAATGCAGTTTTGTCAAATATCTTCATATAAAACCCTGCCTTTATTGCCTCATGACCAACGTAATAGGAGATACGATTACAGTCATCTAAAAGTCAGTCTGCTCAGAGAGCAAATTATACATTGACAATTGAGGGGGTCGACTTTAACTGCACATGTCATTGGTGCCATATAACGTTCGAAACCGTGCATAAACTATTCTGTATTTATTAAATACTATATTTACACTGCTTAATTTTATAGCCCATTTCCCATCTTTGAGCAACAGTTTTTTTCCAGGAAATTGAGCCAAATGTCCCAAATAAAAGCAGGTTGAGTGATTTAAACAAATAAGGGATCCTGTCCTCCTCCTGACCTCCCCCTGTCCTCCTCCTGTCCTCCTCCTGTCCTCCTCCTGACCTCCTCCTGACCTCCTCCTGACCTCCTCCTGTCTGCTGACTGGCATCACCAGTTCCATCTTGTTCAGTATAAAGCCTGCATAACAACTACAGAAAATATCTAGTCCTAATTCTTGAAAATTGTAAATTTACTCTGCAAATATCTGCTCTCCTCTTGCCCATGTTGACTGTAAACATTAGTTAGATAGTGTTATGAAGGCATAGGGTGTAGCATTGGGGCATGGGGCCATGTCCATAGACAATCCACTAGTACAAAGATGTGAAGGTCAGCTAGAAAAATACATGGATTTCCCCCTCACATCAAAACATTAGCTACAATATCTTAATGTACAATAGCAACTAGTAAGTGCTGTTTGTTTAATACCATTTTCCAACTAAATGCATCACACCTGTTTTGAGCTGTAAAGGTCTCTCTCTGAAGGTGGGGCCCACTGTATACCACTCTGCTAAGCCCGTGATTGGCTAGGGCCCCCTCCGTCAAGGCTATGGAGCCAATGGCTGAAGGCTACGGAGGGAAGACAAAGGCAGACACATTCAAAATAAAAGGTGTGAGCAAGCTCAACAGAAATGTGTGTGCGAGTCCGTGCGCACGCTCACCTCGTGATACACAGACGGTTTAGACAGGGAAGGGATCGTGAAGGAGAGCACTTTACTCTGTCCATCTTTATCCACTATTTCCTGTGAGAGAAGCACAGAGAAAATATCTATAGAAGTGGACTGACATCAAAGTGCTTGCTTAGCGCTTACCTGTTCTAGCGGGTGATTTCTTTTTGTGGGTTGGTGCCCGTTTACTGACTAAATGTCAGTGAGTGTGCATGTGCTTGTTTTATCGGCGCGTGTGTGTATATGTGAATGTATGTATATTGTGTGTGTGTGTGTGCACCCAGGGGTCCCGGAACTCCCTGTGTGGGTGATAATGTCAAGCAGATTAATGGGAGCCAGCTAGACTAGAGTGTTGAGTGACAGCTGCCCTACTCTGCTATTCAGAGAGGGGGGTGCTACACTTTAAAGATAAGCGTCTAAAGAGCAAAAAGTGTTGGCTATCCATAACCATTAACTAAATGCCTTTTGGATAGGTGTGAGAGATGAATACATTGTGATTAAAACCATAACAGGTATTGTAGTTTCATTCGGAATACAGCAATATAATTAAATAATCTAGAACTACCGGCACATTAAAACCTACAAAACCACAGCCTACAAAACCAACATAATTGTGTGTGTGTGTGTAAATTATTTTAATACACAAAAGCAAATATTAGATATAAATAACTTATGTTTATTTAGCACCGTTCGTAGGGGTGAGGTTTGAGGGACTCAAGGGGGATTGGGGACAGGTGTACGCAATTAACCAATTGCCTTATCAGTAAGGATAAAAAAACAAAAGAGTGCAGGAGGTCATCGTGGATACCTGCTGAGACATCAGGGGCCTCATGTAAGTTCCGCATTAAATGCATCTATCTAGACCTATCCTGGCCTCTTGTGATCAAAACATCAATCTCAGTCAGATCATTTTCCTTCTCCATGTTTTGTGGCTGGATAAGCCATTGCAAATTGGACAATTGATGAACAACATCCAGGGAGCACTTAAACACTCACTAGCCAATGGGGACGTTTTCCTGGAAAGCCCCCCCAACGCAACATGTTTGTGTCAGAAGTGCAAACAAAAAGTCAGGCAGGGCGAACAAGAATGCTGACAGCTTGAACGCAAAGCTGGCAGTGCGAGCAAAAGTCTCATTAGTGAGAAACCAGCAGAGGGAACGCTAAAAAGAAATACATATGATCAAAAAAAGTAAAATATCAATAGTTTGTTTGTTTGGAATTTTCATTTTACTCTTGAGAATATTATTTTTGTTTTGTTTTATCATCTCACTAATTCAAATTTTTTGTTTGATACGGAAAAGGTTAATAAGATAATATTGACACAAATCTGATTCCACACCCCCGGAGCATGCCGCACTTCATACGCACAATTAAGTTTAGCATAAAACGCATCAGACCTAGTTAACCTAAAGTTAACATTAGGTGAATTACGTTAGCTTTGTATAGTCGCTGACTAAACCTAGAAACCTACTGTACTACTGAGGCATCACAACATTGTGGCATGAAGATGAAAAGTCA
>JAODVN010076590.1:0-10064 GCA_025434125.1 Chologaster cornuta
TCCCTTGCTGGAGCTGCTGCCCCCGCGACCCGACTCCGGATAAGCGGGAGACGATCGATGAATGGATGGACTAAATTAATTAGTTGATCCAGGATATCAATCCAACCAAAGTCCAATCCAACCATCTGTTTTTATTTCCCTTGTCAGTAACAATATTAGGCTGCAATAGCCATTGTAATAAAGTATACTACATTGTCAAGTTTCTAAGCAAGGCTACAGCTTGAAATTTAGGATGGTTTTGATATGACAGTTTTAATGAGATGATCAGTAAAGCATCACATTAATGTCAACATGTGTCTATCCTTTTTCTTTAACACTTCACATCACCCATTGAGCTGTGTTTTGCACAATAATTAATGACAGTTTGGCAAGGGCAGCAAATGTTGTCTGGTAAATGAACAATGGACTCATGCAATCTTAACTTATTTGAACACATTACATTTTTCCCCAATTTAGTTTCTTAAAGCCTCAGTAGAAAGTGTTCTTACATTAAAATTATTACTATGAGCTATGACTGAGTTGTACGGTGTGTGCATCTTAACTTTGAGAGTTTCTCAACATGACCTGCAGGGATATATACTGTATTAGCATAAGGACACACATTAATACATTGTTGTTCTACTTGTTCAGCTAATCTCATCCATCTATGTTTTGAGGCCCCACAGTTAAAGACATGTTCGCAGACAATACAATGCAGGACACCTCAGTGTCATTCCTCCTCTCTATTCTCCTTCAGGGCTCCAATAAACCCACCTCCAGAGGTTGATTATACTGTATGAGACAAACTGTAGCCCTGTTCAAACAATGCTGCTGAAAGACTGCATTGTGCAGGTCATCGGAGCCTCGCATATGAGATGCTATCACCACCACAGGCCATAATGAGTCATGTGTTCAACACTTTGCGTGTGTGAGTTACACATTGTGTGTATCTGTGTGTGAGTTACACATGTACATGATCAGAAAAGCAAAAGAGCTCTCCTTCCACTGCGTCACACACTGTTTGACACTGTGTTTGCTTGTTGTGTTTATATTTGTTTCCTCTTTCCATGGGGGCTGGAGGTAAACCTACTGCCTGCTGGTGTGGCAAAGACTCACAGATCCTGCAGAACCAGGTAAGACAGTCGTAGGTTTTGCCGACCAGGGAGTTTGGTCTGATTCATGAGTGTAAAAAAGATAAAAAGGTGGCATGATCAACAGAGGAAGGGGTCTGAAGTTGCAAGCTTATCAAGTCCCCAAAGATGATAAAATAAAAGAATGGTCACCCACCATAAATGTGTTTTGTACACATTTTATACAGTAGCATATGTGTAGTATAAAATCAATTTCCACTAGAAATGTACAGAATTACACCACATCAAATCCCATGGACAGGACATACTGTACATATACAGTATATTGAAATGAATGTTTAGAGTTGAGCAAAAGTCACTTATAAAGATCACTTTAAATAATCATTGATAGCAGAGTGACCACGAACCAACTCACTCCCATGCCATAAAGTGTGTATTTATGTCTCTCTCTCTCTCTCTTATTCACTCACACAGCATTTTCAAATCACATTCCACAGATATTCTAAATGCTCATATTTGAATGAAGATCCTTTATGATAATTAAGATAAACATCCAATCGGGATATTCAAGGACTCAAGGCGAGACGTTTACACAATGCTTTTAGATAACTTGTTTTAGTTCCCCAAGGAATTTGTGATCACATTATGTTTTCAGAAGCGTTGAATGCTCTCATTGATTGGCAAACTAAATGTAGCAGGAATGCAATATGAGAGGCAGAACACCCACCATTGTCACCACAAGTGAAAGTTGTTGGAATGTAAATTATTTGAGCTTCACATGTAATTTTCTATGTATGTATTTCTATGAATGTTACTATGTATGTTTCTACATCCACCATACATCCATACTTTTTAACCCTGTTTTAAATATACAAGTATTAATGTTTCTTCATCTGGCATCATCCTCAGTTCCTGTTGTTTCTAAACAAATACACAAATGCTTCTTGTACTTGTACACACTACATCACACTGCATGTTATATGTTAAACAGTACTTTGGTTGTTCTGTTTACAGAGACACTGTGTAGAATCACCAGATAATTTTTTAGCTCACACACTGACCGTACTGCTAGTGGACAATGAGGAAATACTCACTGAATATTTGTTAAAATCATGTACTACTCCTTTACCTTCAAGACAACATACATACACATCACCCACAGGGAACCATGAGCCACTTGCTTTTCACTATAGCTCCTTGGCTAACTGTCCTCAGACTACCGACAAAATCTGCTGAGCTTCCTCCACAAATAGCAAATGGCTGAATATCCCAGCATGCCTTTCCTGTTGTGTGTGTGTTTGTATGATGAATATGGCCTTTGTATTCTCAGTGAGCCTAAAGGAGAAGCCAGAATGTTCCTCTTATGCTACAGTATATTCAAAATGCCCCCTTGTAAAACAAATGGGTCACGAAACACAATATATTATTTACAAGTAGTTCCACCTTGTTTGACCTTTCACAACACAAAAGGTCACATTATCATACTGTATGTGAATTATGTGGAACAAAGTAACAGTGCCGCTCTGTGTCTTAATTTAAAGCTACATATTAACTTAGCTGCTTTTAGCCTAAGCAAATTAGAGGGAGTATTAACAGAGACATTATATATAAGGACTTTTGTATGAAGTTTTAAGGTGCAATAGGTGGTCAGGCATCACCTCAAGGATTCTTTCAGGTAGACTGAACTTGGAGGGGGGGGGATCAAACCCATGACCTTTCACTTCAGAGTCTACAAAAGTTGATCACTGTGTCTACTGGTATTATTTTACTTTGAATTCTACATATATTTATAGCATATTAGTATACAGTTACCATCTCCATAATGTCAGAATTAAAGTACCATTCCAGTCTGCAAACAAATGTTTATTTTTGCTGAATGTAAATGTGTGGTGTGTTACATCACAGCTAATACTGTCCCTCTTGTGAATGCAGTCAAGGTGGTCTATAATCTGTCTCCATAGCAACACGCTTGTGCCTTCTGTACAGTTAAAATGAAAGTGCTTGTCTCTGTGGGTCTTCAGTGCTATTTAACAATGTAAGTCTAGCAATATTCTTACTAATTTGCTAATTTCATTTTAAAACTCATATGTTCCTCCTGTTTGGGTAAATAACAGTATCCGCTGGACTGATAATGTACTGTAGGTGAATTCCAGAGTGGGAGTGCGTAAGTGTGCAATGAATGTAGGTCAATGTCATCAATAAAGATAATGGGACCAAGCCTACACATATAACAGGTGTAACATTCCAGTGAGACGTTGTTGTTATGGCTACTTTAAAGTAATTCTCAAGATAATGAGTGAGTGCGTCTACTCGAGGTGGGAACCCCAATGGATCAAAATAGACCTTTTTTCCTAAATCTGTTTAACAAAAGTCAAGAAGGCCTGGCCTTCAGGCACTGCAAAGGGGCTTTTGCTGTTGTCACTATACCAGGAAGTGGAGTAGTTGATTAGTTTTCCTGTTTCTTGCACAACGTGCTGTTCCCCTTTCTGTCAGTTTCCTCCAGCTAAATATCAGCGGTTCAGGTGGCTTGGTCTTCTTTGTTTAATGGCAGAGGTGTGAAAGTGGATGTTTGGAATGGCGGATATGTCCAATGGAAACAATTTAAAATGATAGTTCAATATAAGAAATAAAACAAATGCCAATACGACAATAACAGCATATTTTAAACCAGTGAAACAACAACAACACAAACTCTATGCTGTAGGCTACTTGCATACCCACAATACTGAGCTATAATTCATATTTTAACAGTTTTATTTACTAAGACACCTGTAAAAAAAGTCAAAATGTTAACTCTTATTGTGCTGTGTATGAACTATTTTATATACAGTACATTGACCTATATAATATTTCTAATATTTTTATATTCTGTATATACCATTATTATTATTATACTGTATACTGTACATGTAAGCACAGTATATTATACCCATTTTCTGTGTCTTATGTAGGAATAACATTTTATCTAAGCATCTGTTGTATGATTTGTTATTTTGCTTTTTTCCTATAATATCAGATTTTCCCCTTGGGGATCATGTCTTATTTGATCTTAAATCCCATGTTAGAGTGGGTTTATTGATTTCAGAGTTGCAGCCATTGTATAACCACACATAACGTGCTGGTATATAATGACAACCATTCCCGGACCAATATAATCCCAGATGTGCCATGAGTCTTGGGAGTGTGTAAGAGGAAACAGCGCTGGCCAGCCGATCATTGATCCTTTGTGTCTGCACGGGCCCCTTACATAAAGGCTTTTGTCAAGTGTGCCCACATTCTCTCAACCACATGTTGGGCTGGACTAATGCTTAGCTGGGCGCCAACACACTGTCTTTGTCTAGTCCTGACACATGACCTGTTCTGGCACCATTGGCCAGACTCCAGCTGCCACCCATAACTCTGAAACCCCCCGTGGCTCGCCATAGGCACGCTGCCACCCTGTGCCAAATGACATCACTGCTCGTGCCACTACAAGTGTTACAACGACTTACTCTCTTAGTGGTAGCATACTATCCACTGAGAAAATATGCTTCAGCAATTATGTAACCATGCAATGCTTTCACAATGCTTACCCTAAGCATTGTGAAAGCATTTTATTCAACTATATACTCTTTACTTTGTGCTAGGAATCACCATTGTGGGTGAACAAATATGTTGTTTTTGTTTAAAACTCAGTGCATGGTTTTTACTTTGGGCACGGGTGTGTTTCATATCATAAACAATATGCAGTAGTTAGTAAATGTTTTCTGATAAATATAGTGAAGTTTTCCTTTAACCCCATGTACTGTATGTAACAACAACAAAAGCATTCCCACAAACAACACCAATAAACAGAAAACAAACAGCATAACTATTCATGCTTGAAGAAAAAGTAAAAGTCAACTGTAAACTGTTCAACGTGACTAAATCAAGCCATATTGTTTTAAGGGTGTTTACAGAGACTGTTGTTCACTGTATATGTAATATCATGTAAAACATCCTATTGCTATCTAAATCATTCCACTACATTGCTAACTTCAAGCTCCAATTCAAAATAAACTCCCTCAGAAGCTTCGCCCAACACATTGATATGCATTCCAAGCCAAAGGCATTGTTGTGAGCGGTTCGCCACTTTATTTATGTTCTATTCATGGGGCCAGGGCTGTGTTGAAGTACTGGCTTTTCTTTTCAACATGCACATAGAACTGTAAGCTAGCTAAATGCGAGGAGATCATTTGGCAAAAAGTCTATTACCTTACAGTTACCTTACATTTACTGACTATGCATTTAAATATGTCTATTAAATACCACAGACAGCTATTTGACATCATTCACTGCAAAAAGTTACCTTCGGTCTCATCATAATTGTAAACCACACGTAATGGAACACAATATGAATGTTTACGTTGCCAAACAAATAAATCTTTGTTATCCACCATCTGTTGCACAAGAGTGCATTCCTTAGTGAGCAGACCACACTGAAGTAGATGAACTGAAGTGATGTGGAAGTAAGGGAATGACAGACATCAGAAGAGGGAAGCATAGCACCCTGGCCGTGTTGGAACAGGAAGGCCTGCTCTGGTGTGTTCTAGCATGAACGAACACAGATGATTGATGAGATAGAGGAAGTCATAAGTGCCCTCAACCAGAGCTTTGTGAAACATGTATGTGCATGTCTTTGTGCAAGCAGATACACATGCATACAAAAATGCACACTCTAATCTACAATGCCCGAGACTTAAAAAAATAACATTTGAGCAGAGAAATACTCGCAATAATATTTTTGCAAGGCTACACTTACTGTGTCCTACCTAAATGAAAGCTAATAAAAAGCCTCTCAGCAGCATTATTTGTGAAATGAAGCAAACTCACACCCCTACAGCCAGATATCCTCTAGTTTTCAAAGATGATTACAGGCTGGTTGTTTTCATTTGATTAAGGGGGTGTATCACCATCACTGTGTGACTGTGTTCAGAGTTGTTTTGAACATTATTTGGCATTCATCTGAATCAGGAAATGAAAGGCTAAATACGTGAGGATGAAGCAATACAGAGAGGGAGGGTGTGACAGAGAGAGAGGGAGGAGTGGTCACAATCCTTCTCTGCTACTCCAAACCATTCCCCCCCCATTTAAACCTTTGAGAGTTGAAGGTCACGCATCACAATGTCCACCCATGTTAACTTTCCACGACAATCTGATATTAAACTTAGTTAATAGTCAATAAGTTATAATTAATAAGTTAAGTTATAATCAGTTAAGTTATGGTTGGTAAAGTATACATACACATTTAGAAGCAGTGTTTTAAGTGTGAATGCATGTGGCTTTATGAGCTATTTATTATTCAATGTATTGCTTGCATGTGTGTGAGCTGTTTCTTGAAGTAGATAATAAACAATCAAATGTTTGGTCAGTGGACAACCATGTTTGGTTGGCAAAGTCATAATAAAGGTCTTTATGGAAGAGTTGTTGCATAACCCCCTTTGGGCTATGCTATCCATGTGTTATATATATGCTATCCGTGTCCATGCTCCTACAAAGAGGCTGAATAACAGATGTATTAATTTGAGCATTTCAGTTGGTTGCACTTTCAGGCCTTAAGTTGATTGGCTATGTGACTGGGAGTGGGAGGATAAGTTAGATATGACTGGTTACAATACAATACAGAAATTACACCCATGGCAAATTTTGATTGGTTCACACAATGATTTATTCAGAAAGCAGAACACATTATGTACTAATGAAATTCTGGCAATTCATAGCGCTTTACAAATAAGATCAAGCAAATAACAAATGAAAAGGCAATGCAATGATTCATTAAGTATAAATAAGAATTTAATAGAATTAGAATATTTTAGGTTAAAGTGCAGTAAATTACATTACCTAATTAATCACTAACAACTAACTGACTTTTTAAACAGTAACTGTTCTATTTGGGGTCCTCTAGATCACCAGTAACTCACTGGTGATCTTAGAGGAGCCCAAACATGTTCCAGCGATGAGCACTGAAAGATGATTCACCATGTTGATTCTGACAGCGTTCATTATAGAAACCACTCCCTATAGCGACCAGAGAGGCCTGACTGATCTATTCATTCCAAGATATTTGTCCCTCTTCACACGGTGATATTTAAGCATGCAGTAATCTACAAAGCATTTCTAACTGGAAGCCAGTGCAGTAATTTAAGAAAAGAGATGGATGTTCAAAACCTACTCAGATTCTGGTTTAAATCCCTGACACTATCAGTGAGCATACCGCATTCATTGCCTGTCTGCTCAACAGCTGTATTTGTGCTCACTATAAGTCGCTTTGGATAAAAGCATATGACCTAATTATAATTAGGGATTGCACCTATATGATACTGAGATCTGAAATCTGTCCGTTACTGACTTAAATAGCTTGATTGTATGAGTGACAATTTGACAGATGTAATTTATCCATGGGGCTGATCCAATTAAAATCATTTATGTGAGTCTACTATCAAGAATCAGCCATGTCTAACCAACCCAGGCCACACTATCAGTAGCTGGTTTTTAAAAGTCCTAAACTGGCTGTCATTAATTTTCAACTTAACTTAAAACAAAATTTAAAACTGTAAACGGATCGGTTCTCGGTATCGGCCCATACCCAAAGTACCGGTATCGGTATTAGTACTGAAAAAACTGGATCATGCCATCCCCACTTGTAATTGTAGCTATAAGCAGCCATCTCACTAATGATGGGGTGATGTGATATATCAAGCCACCGATATCACAACCATGGTGTCTCTACAAACCCATGTGGGGTGTGGAGACAGTAAGGGTGTATTCACACTAGAGCTTTTAGTGCGCACTCGAGATCACTTGAGCCGTTAGTCCGGTTTATTTTGTTGGTGTGAACGCTCTCTTCCGAACTCGGAATTTCAGGCATGGCAACAATACCATACACTATATAGGTGTTGATACTAACTTCAAATAAACATAAATATTAATATTAATGCAAATGTGTTATGTTCTATTTAGATTTTGCCTCCTTTTTCTGTGTTGTTGCCATATAACGGTTGTTGCCTGGCGACATTAAACGAACCTTGTGTGTTATGTTGGAGTAAACAGACCGGGGTTCGCAGCCATAAATGTAATGTGAATGCAGATCAGCCGGAGGAACCAGCAAATGGACCAGGTGTGAATGTGCCCTTAGATCATGCTAGACTGGTAGAATAGTACATTCTTGTCTCCACTAGACAGCCTCACATTCTTACTATTACTACTTTTACACAACGATAGCAACAGCCTTTTCAAAGGCAATATTTTTTCCGCGTTCAACTAAACAAAGAAAAGTTTGGTATAAAATGTATTTGTTTGTTGTTACCACCATGCCTGGTAGGCCATGCAGATAAAGAGAAGGCACACACCATTGTTCAGGCCGTCAGTGTTTACACTATAGAAAAAGTATTATTAAAAGCGCTGCTACATAATGTTTATCCATCCACTAGTGTTTGCAAGTGCACCTGGTAATCAATTGTTGCTCCTCACTGGAAGGAAATAATAGTCTGATAATGTTTAGGGTTTCTGCAGATGAAATATAATTGCCAGGAATCCAAGTAATTATGGTGTACTCTGTACTAGGACACAGCGCTGGCTAATTGCTTTAATACCTGCCTACATGCGCGACAACCAACTACGTATGTAACTCACTGGCCAAGTCGAACATTAAACTTACAATGAGGAATTTGCTGGAAAACTTTACAACAGGACTCTGTGTTAGGCTATGCGGCAGTGAGTGTAAACCCCCAGAGGGACAGGCTTGAGACAGTATGATTTTATGTCAATGCTTTAATTGATTAATTGATTGGCAGGTACTTAGGCAGGCAGGTAGGTAGGCAGAAAGGCAGAGGGATAGGCAGGCAGGCACTTAGGCAGGCACTTAGGCAGGCAGAGGGGCAGGCAGAGGGGCAGGCAGAGGGGCAGGCAAAGGGGCAGGCAGAGGGGCAGGCAGAGGGGCAGGCAGAGGGGCAGGCAGAGGGGCAGGCAGGCAAAGTCAGGAGAATTTAGCATGTAGCTACTGGAACGATTTGACAATCACTGACTGTTTGGATGGGTGTTATATATGGAGTGTAATTGGTGATTGGAATCAGGTGTGTTTGGTGGCAGAGGGGAGTGGCACAAGTCTCCGCCTTGGCATGCCTATGTCAGCCGGTGTAGATATGCCTCCTAGCCACCACTAACCCCTCAGCAGTGCAGGATCCTCACACTCTGGCTCTTTACAGGTCTTGTAAATCTGTCTAATATGTAGGATATTATGGTTACTGCCTAAACAATGTGTTGCTTTGCAATCATTATGTATCATGGATGGTATGACCTAGCCTGGGATAGGCCATCGTTTCCTATTACTTCTAGATAATATTTTGAGCATAATAATCCTATACGTCATTTTTCAATTAAGACCTTTGAGAGTTTAAATACAGAGATTTGTTGGGCTTTGAGCAACTCCTTGCTCTCGGAAGCTCAATAATCTGTGTTGTTTATCAACTGGTTGCTCTTGGCACAACCTCCTACAGGGTTTCAACATGAAGGAAAATGTAAAAACAATATGTTTCACAATTCAATGCCATGCAGGCTACTGTAAGATACTGTGTATGCCGTAGCCTACTACAATGTACTAGAACTACTTCTATACTCTTAGATGTATTCAGTATACAATATAAGGGTGCATTCATACTAGATCTTCTGGTGTGCACCCAAGTTCACTTGAAGGGTTAACTGCAAGCAACTGCAAGCAAAATACACTACCTTGCAGCAATTCCATCCTCTGGGATGCATGTATAGCATAGTGACAATACCTTACACAATTTTATAGTTTTATAGTTTATAGTTGTTGACACTGACCTCAAATAAACAAAAAAATCAAGCATGGGTGATGCCGTGATGTCGTGTTGTTGCCGTAGAACTATGGTTGTTGCCCAGTGAAATTAGATGAACAGTGTGTTGCTAATATAAACGGACCCGGGTTCGCAGCCATATGAATGCACCCTAATAATC
>JAODVN010076804.1:0-10063 GCA_025434125.1 Chologaster cornuta
ATACCACTGCTCATGTGATCATGAGCATCGGCTGGTACTAGAACCCGCTTGTGTTGGGGGTTTGAATTGAACACTACTACAGTAGCTATGTTTTCAGAATTATCTTTGTGGTCAAAGCCAGTGTGACAATAACTTTATGTATTTGAATATATAGCCTTAAGTGAGAGTTGAGTGGCTGATAATATTCTCTACCCCTCCCTCTAAAGTTATGTTTCATCGTAAGCTGAGGCAGGGGAGGGGTTTCTGTACTATATCTATGAAGTTACATATCCTATGAAGTAACATACATCCATGTATGCATCTTTATGCTTTTGTCACTGGACTGCTGTCATCCTTTTGAATGTGTCGCTGTTATTTTTAAGACTTTAGTACAGCCCTCTCAGGAATCACTGCACTCAGGATAAAGGAAGCTTTGTCTTGGGGACTTTGAAGCTGCATGGTGTAACATTTTAAACCTGTCCCTTCATTTTCCCTTTCTCCGACACTGTACAAGTTTTGTTTGAACAAAGGCCCTTGGACTAACCCTGCGGGACAGGGCCGTGCGTGTGGTATAGAGGTAATATTGTCTCATTGCCTTTTTAATGAGCAAATAACAAGCCGTCAAATTGGTGTGTCAGCTCAGGATAGACGGCCAAAGCTACACGTAGCAAAGCATTATTAAGGCACCAGGCCATTTCCTACCAAAATTATACCCTGTCAAAAAGCAATTCGCTTTCGACTTGACTGTGTTCAAATTTTTTTTAAATGTGTGTGTGTGTGTGTGTGTGTGTGTGTCTATTTTCTTCCAAAACAAAATCAAACCTCCACACTGGAAAATCCCAAAATAGCGCGCTGTCATGCTGGCACGTTGACTGTCGGGATCAGGGTTTTACACATTTGACACAATCCAGCAGGGCCTACGTTAAATAAGTTGAAACAAACTTTCCGAGTGGCCTTCTGTGGAAACATGATCACTATGGAAATAAACATTTGCTTCGGTACGCGGTGGCTGTTCCGCAGCCTTATCGGGCCAGGCGGCAAGTGCAGCGGAGCCAGGCGATCTTGCACATTGCAGAAAATAAAAATTTTACACTTCTACTAGTCTGCCTGCTATTGACCCAGAAACAAATAAGTATAATAATTAATACATAATTTAGAAATAAAATATCTATATATGTCAAAGCTCAAAAACAAGTTAGACTAAATGATCAGTGAATATGCTAAAAATGCTATGTGGAACTCCCATTTCATGGGATGGGTTTGATTCATCTGTGGTTAAGGCAAAAGTGTTTTACTGAATTTTTTTTGAAACAACAGTAAAATTATTTTTCTAAAACTTAGATTTTCTAATCTTGACAGAAATAAAGATGACTTGTTTAAATAGCCAGAAACGGTATTACTGTGACGGTCAACTCTCCTTAACTCATGAAAACGGTATTACTGTGACGGTCAACTCTCCTTAACTCATTCTGTTGCTTTTATGAATCCTAGATCTATACCGCAGAGCTGCTGGGCTTAGGCCCATGGGGATATCCTTTGACCGGTTTCTAGAAAAGGCAAGAGGGGGCTTGCAAATGTCAAACTATGATGTGCTGTCCCCTTGATTGCCAGCGGCAACAAGGTAGACTAGAGTGTGGATAGGTGAGGTGACTATAGCGAGATAACGACAACCTACTGTAACAGCCTCAATACGAAATGCAAGTAATTTAACTGGGAGAGAATATAGTGTGTTGGAGGAAAAGAGAATGACACAATATAGATAGACATGAAGTTACACGCTGCAAAAGCCTTTTCCTAATTTGGTCTAGGATGATATCATTTTATTGTTTGGTAGACAATCAACTTTCTACTCTTTCTTCATTTAAATCCGTAAAATGAAGACTACTATGCTTGACAATAATGCAGTTTGACTTGCTGTTCTCCTAAAAAAGAAACACACACAAACATCCACTGGCAAGGTTTACATAAACTGCTTGAAATAAGGTTTTATAATACATTCAATATGGTCATAATTATAAATACAACTATGCAAATTCATAAACAATGTACCTTTCATTACAGTGATTGTGATCATTGGGATGGACTCTCTCCAGCTGTAGAGAAAGCCTGGCTAAAGGGTATTCCCACTACAGTCAGACTGGGATGGGGTTATGTCACCGTCCAAAAAAATTTAGTCCCCGCCAATACCGGGACGCAAAGAGTTGCCCACCCAGGAGCCAATCCCTGCCTGCCACCAGCCGCTGTAGCGAGCATCATTACCTGCCTTAGTTCATAGACGTAAACTAACAGAACATAATATAGAAAACGTCATTTTTTCCAAGTGCAGTATAATCTCATGATATTAGATCCTCTTGTTAAACCTGTTGTTTCAGTAGGCTTTTGGCCATTATTTTGGCCTCCACCTCCTCTCACACTGTTCTCTACCCCTCCCTCAAGCAAGTGGGGAACTTGGAGAGATCAACATATAAGAAGGCACATTACCAATCAAGGTACCAATTAAGGCCTCCCTTTTTGATAATGATGGATTGACAACATGAAATGGCTCCTTATAATCTAAACGATATTAAAATATATGTATTGGGCCGGTTTCACAGACATGGATGAAATGGATGGATTATGTTACACAACTGACCGACCCACCAAGTAGAGGACCCTCAGACGTTACCTTCTGAAGCAGCCGCAACTCCTCATTCAATGAGTAATAATATGTTATGATTGTGTTAAACGTTGCTTCATACTGCATTCGATTATGATGATGATGATGATAGGCCAGCCTCTTACTCAGAGGGAGTGGGAGTTGTGGGGGGCGATAAATAGGGATGGTGCTTTGATGTTCAAATTATGTTGCGAGAATCAGAAATCAGAGGAGATCAGAGGATTAATAAAACCCCAAATCGAGTTCCCATTTGTGTCAGTCATTGTGTTCTTCTTCCCACCAGATCCTCAATAGTGAATGTAAATACATAAAGACAGCAGAAGACAGCCTCATTGTAATGAATATCAAACAGAAATTAAGAGGGAAGTTGGTAGTTTTAACAGAGAGGTTTGGTGAAGTCTCACTTCATTCTTCAATGGCATTGCCAAATGGCCTAAAGTGTTATAAAATGCATCCTTAATTCAATCCTTACCCCCTTGGAAAGTGCTGTGGGACAAAAGCCCAGGTCTGGAAGTGATTGCTGTAAAAACAGGCCCGTTGTAAGATTTACCGACCATTTGATGGATTCGCGGTGTAATCACCACTATCCGCGGATTTATTTTCAGCACATTGCTCGAGTTTTGCTAGCTATCATTTAATGACCGAGGACAATAAAATGTAAAGGAATTTATCTGAATGATGTCAGTGACAATATTAGCTTTATTTACTACAACAGGACCTAACAGACAAACATAGTATGGCAGACAACATTATGTCCTGCAGATATATTTAATAATAATAATTTAAAACATTTTCAAATAGATCTTACCGTATGTTACAGCTTTCCTTGTTAACTCTGAAATGTGGTTAGTGGGTCTAAAACAATATAATGATACCCCAAGCATCGGATGGGAAAATGAAAATCTAGCCACAGCTAACCCACTGTTCTGGAATTTTTGCAATGAATTCACTGCAAATGCTAGAGTGGCAGTGGTTTTCCTATACAAACTTGTACAAAATTTGTTTTGCGGCGAGCACCTAATGAAGTTTCCATGATCGTCAGAAGCTTGCAAAAGGTTTAACCAAGTCTGGCAAATGCCGGTAAACTTTTGGCACAATTTTGAAAGGCACTATTTAAACCAGCAGCCCACAACTTAAGCAAGGAGTTAGCCACATAGATGTGTCTTTGTAGAGCACAACCATAAACGTATAATCCATGTATAATAGAACACCACTCACTTGGTTTGTGTCGTGTAAGCCATGATGAATTGTCCCACCTTCAACCACTGACACTAGCGCCCAGCCAACTGCTCACCGCCAGTAGACAGAGCCCTCTAGAGTCCAGGAGGAAAAGTGCAGTAAGGCTGTGAAGACTAAATTACATTATTTTAAATGCATCCAATTTAACAGTAATTTGTACAGATAGCGTTATTTTAAATTTGCATGTTATGAATGAACCCTTTATGATTCTAAATTAAGCTTTAAGCCTTTATGGTCATAATGCAGAAATGTCGGCCAACATATTACAGCTGAAATTATCCATCATTGACAGGAAGTTAAAGTCCGTAAGTCCATCCTAGCACTGCTAGCTGGGGTGCTTGTTGTTATTATCTTATGATGAAATAACTCATTCTGTCTCTTTGGATAGAGAGCACTCAAACATGATGGTTATCTCGCCAAGCACATGCAAAGCATTGTTACCTCTATATGTGTCTGTGTGTTGTAGACACGCTAATGTTTCCAGATGTTTCCGTACAGACATACATACCACTGTTACATAAGCAACCTATGTTTAAAACAAGCAAATACCCTGTCTGTTCGAGGTTCACTGGCTTCATTTTAACGTGCACACACGTGTACACAAACAGCCTGTCACCACCATTTTGTGCAAACAAATCAAAAGTTGACATGCTGTGCATTCCCATAGACACACATGGAAAGACAAACAATGAAACTCAGTTAAAGTAAGGTCATCTTTATTTTTCCTGAGGGGCAATTTGTTGCACCATTAGCAAGTACAATCACCAACAAGCAACACGCTAACAACTCACACAAGAAAACAAACACACAGTAGAATTACTAAATGTTTTTCTTAAGGCCAATAGCAGCAGGGACAAATTAGCTCTTGACTTTACAGTACTAGTAGTCCTACAACTTGGCAGATTATCTCTACGACCACATGGAAGCAACCAGAACTCAATGGACAATGGTAGACTACGGTAAGCAAGAATAGACTGGGTCGTTGCTGTGGCTCTGACTTTGTACAGTTGAAAGAGGTCATTTAGATTTGACCTTGCCAACTAACACCTGCTTTCTCCTCACATTCAGTCTCAGAGGAGGTCAGGATGCACGGCGAGGACCGACGGAAGGTTCAAGGATGGACATGGGGTGAGGAAAAAGCCAACAACCAAATGCAACCAATCAACAGAAGCTGTTGGTAGTAGTCCCGCCCTAACATGCGCAGCAGAGGAGGAGTCAGCAGGATGTCAATTAAAGCGTTATGCACATGTCCACCTCTTTAAAAATAACTCAATACACCCATGAGATTCTATGGGCTTTATTTGAATTATTACGTTTTAATTCATATCTGACATATAACGGCATTGCATCTATTGTATACAGTATTTTACTGTACAGTATACAATAGATATGCAGATACAGTATACACTGTATACTCTGAATACAACACACTATACTGTAAATTAGTGCAAATATAGATTGATATTGTAGGACGGAGGCTTTCTAAGTAGCTGCAGCTGCTAGTTCTGTCACCCAGATGACATTTAGGTAGTCAAACTATTCCTGTCATAACAACTAGGTTAATACCGTTCCTTTCCTTTGCTTAAACGGCCACTTTGACCAGCTGTAAATGTCACGGTGACCAGGAAACAGCTATGGCATTCCTGGGTTGACCAGAGGGTTGCTGGGAAAAGCGGAGATGTGGGTTGAGTTTCATTGACATATGGCTTTGTGCATGTTTATACACAGACAATAAATAGGTAACAAAAAAAAAGTCTTGAGAGCAGTATAAAAGACAGTGGCTCACATTCAAGCCTTCCTAGCCAAGCTGCAAAGCCAAATATTGTCTACTTTCACGGACATTATAAACCCTAACCTCATAATAATAATAATAGCATATCGGCTTTTTGGATATACTTTAAAGATCTGTGTAATACATCAAAATTGGCTGGCAAAGATGATAGTCTTACATAATGCATGGAGTGAAATGGACAATATTTACAAACAACAATTGTGACTGTAACAGTCACAGTAGGTGGGGGTTTAGCAACCAAACAACTCATTCAGAGCCAGGACACAGCTTGGAAATCTCGTATTTGCATTTTCCAGGACTGTGTCACTTTGGGGATACCTTAGCAGGAGGCAGATGGGGACTGTTTAATCGTTGCCATCGTAACCTGGCAGATTTGCGTGGAGGCAAATCGTTTGAGAGCTGTTATTGAAGTCATTGTGGTTTTGGAAGCAGAAAGCAAGGCTCTACTGTTTCAGTGGGAGTCAGTTTCCATGCTTGCTCTGCTGGGGACATCACCAGCTATAGGCTAGAGTTGCTACGCCATGATAATCACAGCAATGTAGGGCTTCATTTTGTGCAAAAATAATGAAGAATTATCTGGATATTGGCATCCGATGGCAGAGAGCAAAACATCAGAACTTAGTATTTTCATAGTATGGGGATGTGGGATCACATCGCATATGTCAGAACAGTAACTAAACATTTGCTCTTATAGACATTAAATAAAATGCATCTTCAACTATACTGTGTGTGTGTGTGTCTATAGGCACAAGAAAATGGTCATACATATGGGGAAAAGAGGACATACCACATAAAATAATCTGCCGGGCTTTGCCACAGATGTGTGCCAAGCAGAACAGTTCTTATCCCCCTCCAGAAACAATAACCTTGCATTCTCACTACATTATCCCAGCCACCATGCTACAGTCAACATGCATATGTAGTATAAACAAAGAAAATAGCATGCCAGAAACCAGGGCTGCCAGAAAAGGCTTGTTTTTGTTTGATGTTGTTTTATGTTGTCTGTGCACTACAGGTTAACGACCATTACACATTCAGCCTCAAGCCTTACATGCTATCGTATACTTAGGTACTCAGGAAAGTATTGTAGCTAGCCTGTTGGTATATTTATGGAAATGTATTATGTACGTCTCAATGATGCTACATTTGTGCACTGTGTTGCTTTTGTATGCGTACACTACAGTATATGACATGCAGCTTGTGTATGCTTGTCAATGTACAGTATGCTTGCTGTACATGTGATTGTGACAGAATATAATGCGTGTGTGGGTGATATCGACCCTTGCATCACCGCTTGTCGGAAAACTGAAATTCCATTTAGCTTAAACCAAGTCTTATGTGGAATAGAACAAAGAAAATTCCTGTAACCACAGCCCCCGACTGCCTGCCTCTCAGCCTCCGCTCTGTCAGCGGGTAATCACACCAACAACTTTGACTGACAGACTGTGATGCCCCGCCCATCTGCAGGGACCTTGGTGGGAGCGATGAAAGAAGGCCTTTTAAATTCAGCAGCTCTATTTGCTAAACATTAGAGACATATTTTGGACATGCTATTACATACTAGTACCTTTGTCTTAAAGACCCCAACTGTAATTTTTGACCAACTTGATTGGCTATCGAAGTGGGAGAATAGGTCAGAGGCGGTTGGTTAAAATCTGGAAATGATACCAAACCTGGGACAAAATCTGACTGGCTTCTTTTACGCCAGGAATTTTGGATAAATTACCTACAAAGTCATTCCAAACCGTTCAGGCCCAACCACAACTGACCACACAATAGTTACTGGAGACACACTTAATGATCGATTTACAATAGGAGACAGACAGTTTTTAGTGACCGCAAAACCCACTTATTTAACAAAGGATTTTGTTGATACCTTTTCACTGGTTTTTTCTTTGTATTTTAAAAGTATTGGTCATGTAGTACTTTGGGATTTGTAGTGTGTTACAAATAATATGTATTATTAGTACTGTAAAGTTGACTTTGAATGGTTTCTCCTAACTCCATTCTAGTACGGTACGGTAAGATACTTTAACCTAACTAGTGTTCGGCAGTAACTAGTTACTGTTATATTTTTTCAGTAACTACGAGTGTAACTAATTACTATATCCAAAATTGTAATAACATTACTATTACTAATCCAAGTAATGCTGCATTACTGCGTTACAAGAATGATATTTCTGGTCCTAGCAAACTTAGGGTAGGCTAATTGAACCAACCTGTCTATCATCTGGTTTGAGAGGCTGCAATGTTTTCACTCTGGCTGGTTGTTGACTCCTAAGGTTCATTGTTGTTCCAGTAAAGACGATTCAATTATAAAATGAGCTGGCTACACAGGTTGTCATTTTTCAGAAGGAGAAATGCAGGGTAGTGATTGTAAAAGTAAAAAGTAAAGTAACGAGTAGCGTAACTAATTACTTTTAATACCCAGTAATAAGAAATGTTATAAATTTTTGAAGGGGTAATAAGTAACTAGTAACGCATTTAAGAAACTTGCCCAACACTGCAAATGATGTAATGAAATGTAATGCAAGTTTAGATGTCAGTTAATGGAGGATGTGGGAAGAGTACCAAACTGATTACGTATTATTCACACACACACCCACCTAACCGTGTGTGTGTGTCTCTGTGTGTGTGTGTGTGTGTGCGTGCGTGTATTGCAAAGCCTCTGCTATATCGATGCATGGTTCTATCATCTTCAAGCATATGCTGCTATTCAAACTGAGGGGAGGACCAGGGCATTTATTTATTCACACTGGGCACGGTTAGATGTAACACACACATACACATACACAATGTGACAGAACTAGTCCACGGCTACACACTATAGGGCTTACATGCTAACACAAAGTTGTGTGCATATGTATTAGTCCTAAACCACTCACGTTTGCTGATGCATTATGTTTTATGTAGTTGACACAAGTAAGGTATACAGTGCAATAGCATCGGCAGACGCAAAAATGTCCTGCTGTGATAATTACATGTTCTTTAGCGCCCTCTAAAGGCTTTCTTTAGAACTTTGAGTATTGTGGTGTATAGGTACTTTTCTTATGGGGATGATGTGGTTACCATTAAATAAACAACAACAATTATATGGTATTGCATTATTGCATTAATATATTTTTTCTTACAGGTGAAGGCATTGGGAGGGTATACTTCCACACATCAATAACTATACAGGCGTTCCAAATACATACTGATTTATGATTATTGATTGTTATTAATAGAATATAATTGTCATCATTAAACCTCTTATATATATATATATATATATAATATATTATATATATTTTGATCTTTACGCAAAACATTTTTTTCCATGTTGTGTTGTATCATGCACATACCCTTGTGAATTCCTTAATATATGCCTTAATTCCTTAATATATGCCTATGTGTCCCCCGTAGGGATATATCTAAAGAAGGTATCTACAGGAAGTTACATTATAAAGAAAGTCACTGAGACTGCCCACATTTGTTATCGTTTGAGCACGGCTTTACCCCGGTTGCCCTACTGGATGAATCAGCCATTCTGTTACATACATTTTCCTGAAGGCGTAGTGGCTCTACGGCTTAGAGGTGGACTTAAGGTGGACATTGTAAGATAATACAACTTTGTCAAAATCACTTTACAAATTTGGAGGATTTCAAACTGCCTGGGTTTAATCCCACTTCTGACTTACTGTACACATGCAAAAGTGGATATTATGCATAATATTCAGCACTAACAAGCCACTAATAGTTAATATAGTTAAACTAGTTAATAATAAATGTGAATAGTGTATTGAGCCTATTGGGAGGACGTAATGACAAAAGGTGTGACAAACGGAGAGGTCCTCCTCCTTACTTCCTTCTTTGAAGAGCTTATAAAAATGAGTTGGTCCTGCCTCACTTGACTCTACAGAACTTCCTTCTTAGTGAGTCTCTCCTGGGCTTTACCATATCACCACCTACGTTCTCAGGAGCATTTGTCAACATGGGCAACTTTGCTGCTAACGAGGGTCTGTCAATCTTTGCCATTGTGAGTGCTCTTATTTCTTATACCTTTCCAATATTGTACAGTATAATATATAAATTAAGTATTGATTCATTTTTGTATTTTGGTTTAATTTTGTTTCATTATTGTTATTGACTACTTATTTTCATTGCACAATAAAGTATCTGTGCATCAGCGATCATTTAGTAATATATTCTTATAATTCTATATGATTTCTCCCAAGCAGTGACATTTATTGGTTGACCTGAAGTTGTGGATTTTTGACATTGATACTGTGCCAATACAGAATGCTGTTGATATCAGTCTGACTGTGATTTCCTGTCTGTTGCAGCTGGTGTGGCTTGGAATAAACGCATACCTGTTTGTTCAATTCTACATGAACTTTCTAACTGAAAGATGGTTT
>JAODVN010076911.1:0-10063 GCA_025434125.1 Chologaster cornuta
GACATGCTTCCATGCTTACTACAGTATACATTCGGCATGAGTTTAAGTATGTGAAGTAGTACTAATGACAGAAGAGGCTGAGACTAGCAAGACGCCAACCCAGTCAGTGGACAAGAACCAGGACTGCTTCTCTGTCAGCAGTTGCCCCTAGTCTGCACCAGGGTGACGGAACTGCAGTGCTACGATGAAGAAAGCTAAACCCTAGCGGCATTACAGCCACACTGGCTAGTATTGATCCATTAAATACAACAAAATTGCATGGCTCAACTAAATCCATGTAGTCCCTCAAGATTTATATAACCATGAGAGAAGTATTGCAATACTATGTTGAATAAGAGCAAAAGAGTAATGCTGTAGCATGCAGCATCTTATTGTACAGACACAACATCTCGATGATTGATACTTTGGTATTTGACGGCCGGGGGTTGAGCTCAACACTCTCCAGTATCATGCAGGACACTCTAACTAAGGCCTCTGAGATTGGAGACAGAGTAGAAAAATCCCCAAACGACTGACAAAAACCGTGACAGCATGTGGCAGTATAAATACAGTCAAAATGACAATACAACCATGCTTTTTAAAAGTAATATTTACAGTCATCTTATGAAAATACAGTTTTATAATTTGAATGTCTTCTATTTATAGCATATTAGTTATATTTAAGAATAATGTAATAATTACTTAAAAAATATATGTCAGTGAATTTTGTGGTTTCATTTAATTAGTGTTAAGACCTGCACATTCAGTGTTTACAGTTGTACATACATACTATATCTCCTAAAATGTTATGCTTTTAGGTTTTTATATTATTATATCTTACTAGAAAAAAGGCATATACTGTATTACCAATTCCTATAATGTGCTCCTCAGTAACACAAAGCATTTATATTTGCTGAAACTGACAGTAATGGTATAAAAAAACAATTTGCAGGAGTCAGATAAAAGCTGTTGACAAAAGGACACCTTGGGAACTGCAGTAATCGCTCTACCATGGGGATAGACTCTTTATGTCAGGGGCGAACACGACCATCCAAAACCTGAGTCTATTGTCAGTGCAGACTGAGTGGATCATCATAGCACTAAGCCAAGGTCACACACTGGTGGTAGCACAATACATGACTACTCCCTCTGTTTGGTGAATCTTACATGATCATGCATCTCTGAGGCCTGAGATACTCATCAAACATACTGTATCGCTGCACGCATGTTGCATTGTGCTATGTTGGCACATAATAGATACAGATAGGTCCTCTGATGTAACTATATAATTAAATGATGTTGCATATGAGGAAATATTTACTCTACCTTTCTACTACCTCTGACAATACTAGCACAAAGCTTTTCTTCTGCACCAGATCATGCACCGCAAAGTGGTAGCAGGCGATCAAGATGGGTGTCCAAAGAAGGTGATAATTGTTGAGTGTCACTCAGTTAAAGATTAACATATGAGTATACTATCTCAATTTGTTGTAATCAATGTGCGGTGATCTGAATCTCCATGTTAAATTGTTGAATGACTTCTTCACTGAGACGCATGAGTGCTTAGCTCCTGTTACAGCTGTACACAGCAATCTACAGCAGCTACATACTGCATAGCTTCTGCTATCCACGGTGAGTCACCAACGGTAACGACTGTTGTTATTTCCATATAGGAGGACCAGGGTAGTTTTGATTGATCAGCCGTCTGGCTCTTAACACCTGGGCAGCCTCTGCAACAACAAGCTATGCACGGCGTGCTGCCTATAAGCTCCCACACACTTATTGGCCCATGAGTCAGGGGGACTTTTTGTGACCTGAGAGGCTCAATTGACCTGGAGCATGCCGCCTACCTTTGTCCCGGTCTCACTTTAAAATCACTCACTTTGTGACAGGCGGGGATGGATGTGTCTGATCTCAGCCAGTTTCATATGCTTTGTCTAGCAATCCATCATCACTCACACCTATTTTGTCTCACCTCAACCCCCTGCAAAAATACCATCCATTTCTACAGTGTGGACTCTGCGGGCAAGATTTGATCACGTCTGACCAAAATACATGCAGCAATATTGATACTGCTGCACGTGTGTCTGTGCAGGATACAGTGTAGCTCCATATAGTACAGTATACTAAACACGGTTAGTATTTGCATCCATTTAGCTGGAAGACCAGACTTTACCCGGCTGAAATCAGTGAAGCATCATTGCATGAAGGGGAGTTCTGCTATTGCTAACACAGCTTGCTTTGGTCTTGGGCAAGAGGTAATCAAAACAGTGAGGCTTTAAGTGTGTTATTACTTTGATACAACAGTTCTGTAAACATTTATGTTAACTTCTCAATTTATTTAAGTAACTAGAGATTATATTTAATTATTATACTGTACAGTACTCAATCAACGAAATTAGTTCCTTCAGGATATTAGAACAAAATGTTACATCATATTTGAATACATATACTGTAGCTACAGTATGCTACTGAATATATAATATACACGTTTCCATTCACTGTGCAGCCTACATTAATTAAATTGGTACCGCAACTATTATTATTGCACACCCTTGCCTCCTGAGACCATCCCGGTCTTGTGAGCTCCAATTTCATTTAGCCACATCAAGCTTGAAGCCCTCAAAACAAGAGCGTTGCTCAATCATGTAGAAAATAATTCCATTTAGCCACATCAATCTGGAACTCCTCAAAACAAAAGAGTTTGCCAATCATGTAGAGAAAAATAGGGCCAATCAGCAGCCAGCTGAATGACATACGTCGCACATTTTGTTTCTACCAACACACTTTTAAACATTAGGATTGGGTGAGATAAAGGTATTTGGAATGTATGTTAGAAAGTTTTTTTGAAATGTATTGGCACCACCTTTATGACTAATGTCTTTCAATTGACGGGTTTCAGACTGATATGGCAACATCAAATGTAGCTTGTGACACCAGGATGGTCTCACAAAGCTATGCATTCATATATTTTTAACTGATGAATGAACCCGCCATACAGTTATGAATGGGTAAACTAACTATAGGGATCAAAACCATTTTTTGTACCAGACTGTAAACGTGATCATTTTAACTGTCATGTAAAAACGTGGGCCTATGGAGATTGATTTGCTTTTGAAGCCAGCCTCAACTGGCCATGCGAGGAACTGCAGATTTGGGCACTTTTGTGTGCTGGATTCATTTTTCACCACTGGAGGCTGCTGCTTGCTGGTCATGCACATAATTCATGGATAATGGCAGTACTGCAGCCAAATGCTGTGGGGAGCAAATAGCCATGAGCCCCATGACTTTTCAGGTTCATGTGCAATGTTTACAGTCTAATTCTGCCCTCTTGTAGTAATAATAATAATCATCATCTTTATTTATAGAGCACCTTTACATACAGAATGGCAGTTCAAAGTGCTTTACAGAGAGGGAATACATGTACACTAGTTGTGCTTCCCATAAACAAATACAGAAGTACAGAGAAACAACAAGAATAAAAATGGTTAAAGGAATCAGATAAAATAATAAATAAAAGAACAGGTGCAGGTCAAATAAAATCATTGCATAGTAAGTTAACCATTAACATAATGTATTTATGTGTATGAATGAAGCAAAACCTTTGTGCCATCAATGCCTCTATTGGCACACCTGTAAATCAAAGTGATAGCTGTTATCATGACATAGCAGCACTAATGGAAGGTCTCTTGGCCAATCAAATTGCTCAGACGAAACTCTCTCCCCATCTCCAACTGTCTTGTGTGTTGGGGTATGGACTGGCAACATCAGATAGAATTATCCAGGCATATTAGTAACCAACCAAGTGTGCGTGTGCATGTGTGTGTTCTTGTGCATGTTAGAATAAATGATTTCCCAAATCATTTCATGGCTTCAGACTAAGACATTATGTTTTTAAATGCATTCTCTCTGATATCTGTGTTATACACTGTGTAATGAAAATAATAATTGACATCACCCAAGGGATATGTGAATATACAGTACACTGTATATACAGTATAATATATGCCCTTTAAAATGGTTTGTGTGCACTGATCAAATCAAGGCAGGCACTTAAATCAAGCCGCCAGCCATTCATAATGGTCGGTGGTCAGCCCTATAACCTCATGACCTACACAGATTCCAGCCCTCTCCGTCACCTCTGTCCTTTTGCTGGTATGGATCTCTGCATCTTCCACCAATATTACCATGATCAAAAGACAGTGGCTGGCCTCAGAGCAAACTAATATGCTCATTAGCATTGACGAGGGTGCCAGGGAGCAGTTCATGTGCATTAATGAAGTGCAGAATTGTGCCAAACAGCCATACCCAGCTAGCTTAGGAATGCACAGCGCAGCCACACACGGGTGTCCCTAATGACCTGACGATCTAAACTAGGCAGAACTCAATAGGCTGTTGTAGTAGAATGGCTTTGTTCAACAGCTCTGGACTGTTATCATGTATAGCCTATGGCGCTTTCCTAAATCCTGTGAATAATGTTCAACTGCCCCGAGACGGATCTTATTTTTAAACGCAAACAAATGAAAATAGAGCAGCTTTCCCTAACTACATGTTTTTCCACTTGCAACTCGTGGGAAAAAAAAAGAAGGAATAAAACAATTTTCTCTGTATAGTTAGATATGTTACCCCGGGGATATGTTAAATTTTCCATGGAAGATTTTGCCCTCACAATTTTTCTTCCTAAAACCGACTCAATAAAGCAAATAGGGTTTCGAGGACGAGGTCATTTCATTACATTTTCATGTCACGGGCCAAAATATTGTGCTTTATATTCTGTATGAGCTTACTTGATTGACCACTGACATTTTTCAGTGGCTTCTGTGATGCAAATGT
Organism: Chologaster cornuta; assembly: GCA_025434125.1. Taxonomy (NCBI): domain Eukaryota; kingdom Metazoa; phylum Chordata; class Actinopteri; order Percopsiformes; family Amblyopsidae; genus Chologaster; species Chologaster cornuta. The sequence goes on from JAODVN010076911.1 coordinate 4,813, forward strand.
TCACTGTAGGAGTTGATAAAGGCCATTGTTTTCAAAGTCTTCCCACCTGCCTGTGTGCCAGCGTGGAGCACAGACCATCCATGAGGCCAGGGGTCGCCTAAAATGACATTTTATCAAGACCATCTTCAAATGACAGAATGGGTGAGGGGATTCACAGTGTTCAGGTCAGCTGTTCTGTGTCCAAATGCACTGCATGATGTCCACAACGGCATACGAACTGAACCCATTCGTTCTCATTTCCTCATTCCATTGTGCCCCGGTCACCACCTCTCTCTAACACTTTTCTCTAGCCGACCCTTCTTATATACACATGCACTTTATACACAGTACAAAACACACACCGGAGAGATGTAGACACTCAAATACCAACATTGGTGCTTTTGCCTGAGTCAGATTTTGCTTCAGCGAACAAGATGCATTTGAAACCTATCTCAGCACGCTAGTAGCAAAAGTGCTATCTAAAGCAAATGATGGAGTTTAGTTCCGACAGAATAACCTTTGCCCTCAGTTATCAGGCTGTATTCGAAAGAGGCGTCAGGCAGCGTCCGTCCACGACAAGAAACCACAATTGAGCTTGCCAAGAGCATGGTGACCTTATGCTGGCCTGTCCATGGGCTGGAAGACACCTCCGATTCGTTTGTGAGGTGCAGGGTTATAGGCTGTGTGGCAATTCACAGGTGTTGCCCTGGGGTCCCATGACACGATGGTTCACCTCATAAGGTGTTTACTGGAGGCCATCAATGAGATGATGATAACCGTGATGCAATGGTCAGCTTTGAAAAAAAATTGAGCTCCTCATAAGCACCTATATGACACAAAATGGTGGCTGCTGGTAAACACTCACTGATCAAAATCCATATCTGTCTCAGCTAATCTTGATTCCTTTTGACATTTTTACTTTTTCACACAGAAATGACATGGCATGCAATGAAGTTTATTCTATTGCTACTGTAATTATGCCACTCTTAATGACCTTAATTGAATGCATTGCATTCTTATACTACTATAAGTATTATATAATACTTATTATACTATATATATATATATATATATATATATAAGTATTATACTATTTATATTCTATAAGTAATGTCAAAGCCTTTTAGAAAAGGTATATTCATTAGTCGTTTAGAAATCAGCCAAATGACACTAACACTGACGAAAATGGCAGTGACTCCTGAGATTGTTAGGATGTAAAACACTTTTAATAATAATAAATAAATACAGTAGTCTGGTAAACAGCACTGCAGATTTGTTTGCCAGCTGCTGCCATTCCCAATTTGAGGTTTTCCCCATACACTTTCCAGAAACTTTCTATATCTCATGTTTTTATGCACACATCGATACTGTCTCTATTTGTCAGTATGAGTTTGATACCTATCTACACCTGTTAAGAAGAACGTCTGGGACTGTAACACTGCTACACTAGCGGCAACTGTTTTGGTTTACGAATACTGTATTACTATAGTTTTGTGTTTATCTGTTAGTTTTAGCGTAATGGCAGATGGCAAACGTTATTAGCATTATGACCACCCACTAACCTGAAGTGTGGGTTGTAGATGCTAAACTGGGATTCTCTGTTTAAATAAAGCTGCTATTCAATTCTTGGATTGTTTTTATGATTTACGAATTCTTGTTTGCGGCATGAGCATTCTAATACATAATGTATACTCTATAGCTTTCTGTAGGGGAGACCATTGATAGTTAACATGGTCAGTTGTAACACTGCACATTTTTCCAATTAGGAACAAGTTACAAATTACCTGATTCACCCAGCACATGCCCAATTTAGTCATTATTGCACCCTGTAACAGAAACAGACCATTGCATTTCAGTATGTATAGGTTTTGGAAGAGAGATTGACTGAAAAATATTGTGCCATGTGACTGACGGCCCAAGACACATATACACACACATTACATTATTTTATTTATTTATTTATTTATTTACTTATTTATTTTTAAACTTTTATTTAACAAAGAAGGACATTGAAATTAGATAGGCCAATATAGGCCAATATAGACAGCAGCAAGTCATATACAAAAACAATTGCAAAATACATTACAATACATAAAATACAGGTAACTTCAATAATAACAGCATAAGTATGTAGCAACAGTTGACACAGCAACAGGTCAAGGAATCAGCCTCAAAATGTAAAAATACGTAGAGGGACAAATTCTTTCCATTTAAAACGCTGTTGTAAGGTAGTAACAGAAAGCTTCTTTTCCAAGCTCTGTTCTTCCATTTGAAACAGTTAGTGAAATAAAATCCTGTGAGCAGAGACAGTACCCATCACATCTTCTGAGAATAAAATATCTTAAATAAGTAGGTACCCAGCATAGCTTTATACATAGATGTATACCATGACTTAGCCTATGGGTCGATAGGGAAGGTCATTCAATTCCAGAGTATAAAGTGCAATGATGTGTTAGTGATTTACATTTTAAAATAAACCTCAATGCTCCGTGGTAAAGGGTGTCAATTGATTTAAAACACTGAGCAGGGACATTCATATAAAAAATATCACCATAGTCAACCATGGGCATGAAAGTTGATGAAATAAGTTATTTACTTGCTTTAAAAAAAAAACAAGCCTTATTCCTAAAATATAATCATAACTTCAATTTGCAAAGTTATTTTGCAAGATGTAATATATGGGATTTGAAAGAGAAGTCATCATTAATTAGTTACTATCTCAATTTTATTTAATTGTGTGTAGTAATACCGGGGAAGATTCTTGATTTAGAAAACACATTTTATTTGGTTTATTCTATAATAAGAACTATTAAAAGCAGTTTGCAGATTCTCAAAAACTTTTTATAAAAAGTCAGGGCACAACAGGATATCACAATGTGTAGTGATCCAACATATTGATTTTGGATTTTGGAATATTTTGGAAAGATTTATGAAAATTTATATTTTTCCTAATTCATATTTAATAACTCTATGGATAAAAGGGTAATATTTTAAATTATGCTTGTTATCAAAGTAAATCATAAATCTGAATTTATGAATTATTTACGATAATAGGGACACAAGTTTCTGTTACACATAAACAAAAGTAAACACTGCTTATTATAAAATCATAGATTTATTAAAGCATTCAAAAGTAATAAAACATGGCATGCATAATAAATGGTTATACTGTATAAATGTTGCATAATAATGATTATAGCCTAAAAGACATAGAAACTGTACAACAAATTCATGTGAGATAAATAAAGGAATTAAATCCTTCATCAACCTTCATGAATAGATAGCATTTGAACAGTGCAAGTGGTTCATCCAGTTACACTGAACACTGACTATTATGACTATTACTAAACAACTAACCTAGTAGCCTAGCCTTAGCTTATCTTATTTTATCTTAGTTAGCTCCTTCTAGCCTAGCCTATGTTATGCTAACTCATAGCCTACGTTAGCTTCAGCCGCGTGGCTGCTAGCGGGGCAGAGAGATAGGATAGACCGGCCATTTGCACAGTACTCACCACTTCCTCTTTTGTTGACTTGGCGTTGAAGCTGTGACGGGGTGTCCGGTCGATGATTTAGGGTCAAGGGCGTTCTTTGGCTCCTTGGTGAGCAGTGGGCATCTCTTTCTTTGCGCCGTGGCGATGACGTGGTGTCGAGGTATCTAAAATATTGATATAAATAGTAAATAAGAGTAAGTACAGAGCCCTGGGGCACACATAATCACTACACTATAATCAGTCTATTATCTTTATTTTATTTTATTATTATTGAATAATATGCATTATGTACTCTCACAGTCATACACACCAATTAAAGTTTTTATCTCGATAATCTTTTCATAATGTTACATTATACCCCAGAATATGTTACAACTAACCTGGAATATGGGATGAATTGTAACATTTCACTCCATGTGTTTGAGACTAAACCATGCATTTTCTGTTTGTGTTGTAAATAATAGCTACAGCATTTAATAACAGAGACGTAAATAGTTTGTATCAAAGTTTGAATGCAGTCTTAAAAACAATATAAGATTCAGACAAAAATGTCAGAAATGTTACAGCTATCTCTGGTCTCTCCTAATCATATAGTGATTATATATACAGTAGTATATAGTGATAGTGGGATGTTTGTGGCTTATGTGTTGTGCTTAAATGGTAATTATGACTGAATGATACAGTATGTTCTAGGCCATGGTGTATGTAGGTAAAGTGTGTGAGTGTGTATTTATGTAGAATGGATGTGAATAAACATGTCTTTCTGAAATATGTATTTATGAACATTCCCATGCAATTCAGCTTGGTCTCATCTGAGTACTATTTAAGTTCAGGTGTGTTAGCTGGGAAGGGGGGTGTCTGTTTATGCTGTGGATGACGATGATTTTGACACATTAAAGAGCTGTTTTATATATATACTGTGGTCTGTGTGTGATCAACCTACTCGTAACCGCATCGGTCATCCCTACACTGGGTTTGTCCATCTACCCTTCATTTGGTGGCAGTGGTGGGGTGTGACGCTGCTAATCCAAAAGGGGTAAGTGGTCCACCAGCAGGAGCTACCAGGAGAGGGCCAAGAAGAGAGCAACGTCTGCCTAACAGCTAAGACTCTTATAGTTCTTCTAGCATGACTATATTAACACCGCAGAACTAGCAGCGCTAACAGTACCAGCATAGCATAGAAGAACGATTGTTGCAAGTATGGTGCCCTGGACAGAGCAAGGTAATGAACTAGAACGGTTTTTGATTACATTTGGAGCGGCTAGCAGCAGTGTACCGATGGCCAGAACCAGGGTTGTTGGTGAGATTGGTTTATCTCACCGGAAGTGCCCGCCGTGCTATGGCTGCTGAAGACACTCTTGGTATGGTAGAGTGAGAGAAGCTAGGCTTGGGTTATATCAAATACATGAGGGTTATCATCAAATATTCGGACCCAGGTGTTGGGTCTTGCTCTGTTCTGGGAGGTAGGACAATTCAGTGTGGTAGAAGTCAAGGAGAAGACAACATCCAGAACCTAATTACAGTGTTTTCTTGGCCTTGTGGGGTTCTACAGGTGCTTCAATAGACATTTATCAGCTAGGAAAGTTGCTACCCTATCTGAAAATCCAAATCAAAAGGCAAATTAGTCTGGGAATAGAAGAAAAGGCTGTCCAGGATATGAAGGGGGCGCTGGGTTTAGCACCAGTCTTCAAGAGTATGGATTTAATCTGTCCTTCGCTGTGCAGACTGGTGCCTGGGAGAGGAATCGTTTGAGATATGCATCAAGTAGCGGGAGAATATTA
>JAODVN010077019.1:0-10061 GCA_025434125.1 Chologaster cornuta
GGTGTGTTGGAGCAGGGAGACATCTAAAACATGCTGGATAGGGGCCCTCCAGGACTGGAGTTGGGTAACCCTGGTTTAAATGTATCTGATTCTTTTAACCATTTTTACTAAAGTATGTCATTTCAGTATCATGTTATGTATCTTTATTGTATTCCTTTATGCACCTGTTGCAATTTCTCTTTAATGCATTTGTTTAATCTGATTACTTTAACCATTTTTAGTCATGTTGTTTCTCTGTATTTGTTCAACAGAAGGCCAACTGTGAAAGTATTCCCTCTCTGTAAAGCACTAAACTGCAATTCTGTATTAAAAGTGTTATATAAATAAAGATTATTATTATTTCTTTATCAGTGGGCAAACATACAAAATAATATTCCCTCACTGAATTTTTGAAAGTACAAAATACAAAAACATTGTAACATCAATGTTATAGCTGAGCTTGTATAATTGTTCCTCTATCTTCTGTATGCAGTGCTGGTAGTGTGTGGTAGGTGACGATGTGCCACATAGTGATTTTCTCAATCACAAATCAGAGATAACAACAACTGGACTAGTATTCATGTCCTTTGCATTGTCTACACACACACACTGCTTAAGAAGCGACTGCAACCCCAAGACACATGCATGCACCATAAAAATGGCTGACGCAAAAAGCACTGCTGGAGCAGTTAACAGGACTGCTACACTACGCACACGAAACTCAATATGCACATGAAACTCACTACCTTGCAACACATGGTTGAAAACTTCAACACTTGTCAGTAGTGAGTGCCACCTACCCAAAATGCAATACATGCAGATAAATGTGTAATTACTGAGTATGGCAATGTGTCTTACAGAAAAACACATTGGGAATAAGGCACTTCTGGCTCAACTTGTTTTACAGAAAGAAGACTATATTGTATACATTCTTATTTATTTTATTTTGGAAAACTACCTGTTAATATTTTATTTATCATTGTCATAATCGTAAAATTGATTAATTAAAATTGTTGTTAGTTGCCACCAACTAACAATTAATTCACAAAATAATGTTGGCAATTAATTCACAAAAGAATGCATTTTCATTATCATATAACTTACTCTGCTGCTTTTCTTTCCAACAGTTGTTTCTGAGGTTGGAAATATAGTCTTCCTCCACACTTCTCTCAACAGTCCTTAGATTATTTCCAGAATATTCTTCATTAAAACGTTCTCCCACATAGAAAGGCACCTTCAGGGGTGATGTATGCCTCTTGTGAATGTGACCAGCTGACCTGACAAAAGGCAAAGCAACATTTAGACAGAGTCGGATAAAAAAATGCATTTTGTCTTCATTTTTATAAAATCTTAAACAGGTAAACACCCACGGTCGATAGCTAAGGCTGTAGGGGGGTTGGGAAACCATCATTTGGCTGAGAGCAGAAACAACGATGAGGATGAGGATGGGCATCAGCTGGACAACCAGAGCCAGGCCTCCCTGTGCAGACGAGGAGAAGATGCATCAACAGAAAAACACATGTATTACTATATGCAAATAATCGTACGTTTCTGACCTCTCTTTGTGGTTCTCTCCTTTCTTGCCTATTCTGTTGGCCAAAGTGCATTCGGCCATTTCTGTAAACATGAACATTGCCTAAAGAAAAGAAAGCATGTGATGAATAAGATTAAAGGGGAGACCAAAAGACACTGTATATAAACCAAACATGTACTCACTTGAGGGAAAGCCTCCTCCAAAGAACATGTTGAAGAGGTCTTCTGGCGAGATATCTGCTTCAAATTCCTGACGGTGGTGCCGTTGTCTGGTCGGGTGTGACCTTTCCTCTCCATACTGATCATATTGTTTTCGTTTGTCTACGTTACTCAGTACAGCATAAGCATTTCCAATTGCTATAAATACAAATAAAAGAGCATTTAGTTAAGATTAGTAATAAGCTTGGACTCACAAAGCTACTGATTTCCACACAACAACCGTGAATGAGACGTTACCTTTAAACGCCTCCGTGGCTCCAGGTGCTTGGTTTTTATCTGGGTGAAACTTCAGAGCCAGTTTTCTGTAAGCTTTTTTAAGATCCTCATCCGAGGCATTCTTTTCAACACCCAGAATTTGGTAGTAATCTTTACTGCTCTTGATCCTTCAGGTGAAAATGTATGTTAGGAAAGTGTTGCAATAGCTAGGCCTATACATAAAAACAAACTGCAACATACTGTGGTAGTTGTGTGTGTAAACGGTATGTTAACATAATTTGATCAACCTGCACTCTCACAGTAACATGTTGGGTACAACAGCTGACAAGATAATTGATTATTAGGTGAAGATGCACAGCATTGGCAGATTTACTAACTTTTTGACTGCATCCAGCTGCTCTGTAGTATATGGTTTGGCTGTGGGTGCGGAACCCTCCCCTGGTGCAAAAGTCTCATCCTCTTGGCTGCGTCGCTTTCTGGGCCCGTCTCCGTTCAAAGGACCATCAGTTTCTTCTGGTGGCTTTCCATTATGTGCTAAAGACTCCAGCAACCCTAGAAAACAACGGGGACGTAAATCGGTTAAATATAATTAGCTGACACATTTGAGGGGTTTCCGTATGGCCTAGCAATGCATCTGCTAAATGCTAAGAACGTATTAGCTAAATAATAACGTAAACACGACTTCAGGTCAATCTAGGAGTGCTGATATAGATACTATATTCAATAACTATAAATGACAAAAAAATGCAGCACGGAGCAGCAAAATAAACTACAAATACCAGTGTCAGCGTTGATCTGTTAGCGAGCCTCAAAATGCTAACATTAGCTCATTTGGCTTCGCGGTGGTGGCCCACAGACATAACTAAAAACCATAGGTTGAATAAACATTGACACGACGTACTTTTTGCCTGGTCCGTTGGAAACAAGCGCTGGGCCTTTTCCAGAAACCTTCTGGCTTTGTCGGGTTGGTTGTTGCTGAGTGCATTTAGAGAAATTTTTATGCATCGCTCAGCTTCGTCCTTGTTTGAATCCATCACGCTAACAGCGGAACTGTTTACTTGTCTCTTGACGCTCGAAAATGACGACATTGAAAAGATAGTCTCTGGAATAATACGTCACAGCTATGAATAGCACATATACGGTAATTGTGGCATTATTAAAAACCAACTAGTTTGACCATGTAACGTACGCAGTATAATAAATGAAGTCTAAGTATAATTGCAAGCTTTCATTCATATAGCCTACAAATACCATGCTAAAATCAATTTCTTCAAGGTACTTTAATATGGCAGGTTTAGCCTTTAAACTAGCTTTAGATGGTAAATTCGAGATTAAACGTTTTCTAGCAAAATCGTATCTGTCTTCATCGGCCAAGGATGTTGTTCCAACTGAGGAAATCAAACTGCAACCGAACAAACAAAAGAGGAAGTGCAATAATGCTCCTAACAATATGTCGTGGGAAGAACGACTTGCTGATGTAGTTACCCCTCTATGGAGACTGAGCTATGATAAACAACTTGATCTAAAACAAAAGCGCATGGAAAGGATACTTTCTAATTTCTCTGTCCAGCTCTCAACGGGAATGAACTCCCAGCTCCAGCCATCCCATTACAGTAACCCATCTCCTCAGTTCCCTGTTCTTCCCATTCTACCATCACCAGCCAGGGATGGCTATCGCAACAAGTCAACATTCTCTGTCAACATAGGTGTGGATGGCAATCCAAAGACTGTTGGCTTTTATGTGGGCACATGCAGGCAAAACAACATCACGTGTGTCAATGGAGACCACCTCCTCAACATGCCAGAGAAACACAAACTTGTAGCCAGGTGCTATCAGGACTTCCTTCGCCTGTCTCCCCTGGAGCCTTGTCTCCTCTTCTCCACTGGTCACTGGAGAGAGATTACAGTGAGGACCAATACAGGGGGCAAAACCATGGCTATCGTGTTCTTCCACCCACAGAGGCTCAGCGCCGCAGAAATAGCAGTCCATAAAACTGCGCTAGTGGATTACTTCACTCAGGGTCCTGGAGAAGTCTGTCAGCTTGATTCGTTGTACTTTCAAGAGACGGCTATGACTCGCTGTAGTCACCAGGACTCCCCTTACCAACTCCTGTTTGGCCAGCCGCATATACACGAGGAGGTAATTTACAATGTCAGACCCAAGCTATAAACGTGAAAGTATTGAATGCCAAAACCCCAAAGTATAGTAAATGTATAATTACTACTATGATAATGACCATACTCTTCAGCAGGTAGAGGGGACCAGTATAGGCCATGTTATGTCCAGGGGTGTTTGTTTCCTTGTGAAATGTGGGCCAACGCAGCCATTGGAGACTAATGTAATGTAGGGCTATGAATAAACTTGACTTGTGGTAGGTTAGCAGCACAAATAACTAGCCTGACTGGCAAAATCGTAACAACATTAAGTTTAATAATTTTTTTATCAACCACAGGTACTGGGGTACAAATTTCGCATCTCCGCTGATGCCTTCTTCCAGGTGAACCAAGCAGGTGCTGAGGTACTTTATAGCACGGTGAGAGACATGTGCTTCCCAAATTCCAAGGGTGGCGGTGGCACCCTCCTAGATATATGCTGTGGCACAGGAGCTATTGGCATTACCCTGTCTTCCAGAGTGGAGAGGGTAATCGGCATAGAGCTCATTGAACAAGCAGTGGAAGATGCCAGACACAATGCAGCATTAAATGGCGTGGTGAACTGTGAATTTCTCCAAGGAAAAGCAGAGGTGATTCTTCCAGGGCTCATTCCCCAGCTCAACTCTTCAGTAGAACAGCGTACGGTGGTGGTGAACCCAGCCCGAGCTGGCCTGCATTACCGCGTGGTTCGGGCACTCCGGAACAAACGTGATATTCGCAGGCTTGTCTATATTTCCTGTAAGCCAGAAGGAGAGGCCATGAGGAACTTTAAGGAGCTGTGTTGTCCTCCAGACTCACAAAAGAAACTCACAGGGGAGTCATTTGCCCTTAGTATGGCAGTGCCTGTGGATATGTTCCCACATACTCCACATTGTGAATTGGTGCTACTTTTTGAGAGGTAGAAGATTATTTTATTGTTCTGATATACAGTATATCTTCTATTATAGTGTTTAATTGACAGCTACCACTGGTTTGACATTGCAGCATGGGGCTGTAATTTGTATTCTAATAAACAAATACTGATCTCAACTGTCAATCCTGCAGTGGCTATATTCATACAGTAGATGGTGCTATTTGAATTTTCACATGCAGTCAACAGTTGTCGGTGTTGCAACGATATTTTTACTGCAGTTTACTAAAGTTTAGAGATAATGACTATACATACGCAATGACAGCCAGGTTTTGTGTCAGAGAGGTTATTGTAGTTGATATGTCATCATTCATTGCAACAGGGTAAAAAAAACAGTTCTCGAGTGAAGTAATAGATAGATTGGGACCATGTCTCGACTAACCACCAACCACCATAAAGGTCATGACAGGCTAAATTGATGGAACAGTTGACATGCTGTTGGAAATGAATGAAATTTTAATGAAATGTCAATGGGATACATGTACAAAACCCATATCAATAGTCTTTATTGTCTTTAGACAGGTTCTAACCAGTCAGACAGTTCAACAGGGGGTCGTGTCAGCATAAAACTACAACCTAAACTGATATATAAAATAAAAAGATTATAATCATTTTTATCTGATTCCAGTCAGTAAATATTTTACTAATTGTGCATGAATTTGAGCACTAAAGATTAAACATATGTGTCATGTTTGTCTTAATGGATCCTTGAGGATTAAGTTTTGGACTTTACGAACAGAAATTGAGTGCTGCATTCATTTTAGATAACATCTGTACAAAAAACAAATATTAACATGAATACTAAAACATAATCTCTTGATTAGAATACAATAGATATTGCTACACTGCGATACAAATAGTAAAACTGTTTATCAGAATGATTGATTTAGATTATATGAATTGATCAAATTAAACTTAATTTCTGTTTTGCACAATTCTGGAAATACAATATAGAGAATGTAGTACAATACTAATAATTACAATGTGGTGTGTTCAAGATTGGTAGATAAGAATTGTTTACATTTGTCTGTAATTGATGTAGGCCTATAGATGGATAGACGATGTAGGTATGTGCCTGGCCCACCTCTATGCATCTTTAACCAAGATGCCATAACCTTGCCTGCCATGTATAACACAACTGCACTGCACTGTAAGGTGCTTTTTATAAAGGTGTGTGCTTAATTAGTTTGTTCAGGCCCCAGGGATTTCCTTATAGTCATGATGAGGTAGAGTGAACAATTTAGGAAGTTGCATTTCCTGTTCAGTATGCATCACTAACAAACAAAATGTCAATGGATTGTGGATGACTATGCAAAGTACAAATATAGAAATATGTAGCCTACAGGTGCTAATAATGTCAATATGTAGAAATATTGAGATACTTTCAGAATAGCCTATGTATAGGCTATAGTTTGAACAAACATTATGCACCCTTTCAACTCTATTTGTTTCCTCGTGAAATAATTACTTATTTAAATTGTGAGCAGCACGGGTTTTGAGTCACGTAAAAGGCAAAGCAATGACACACCTTTGACATAATCTAGGTTAAATCAAACAAGTTGCGCAGTTGTTAGGAAAGTACCAGCCATTATCAAATACTAAATGAGCCTGACGATTAAAATATGAACCTGTAAACCCCAAATTTCATGTTGACTATATCAGCGAACATCAGATAAGATGAGAGCCAATGAACAGCCGAGTCCGCGACCAGTTGCTTTAAAACGACGACGCAACACAGAGAGTCAGAAACAAACAACATCACTGTCATACGCAAGTACTGTATCACAGGGAGTGACTTCACCGGCTGTTATATTTGGGTACTCATCACATAGGGTGAGTAGATAAATGCACTATTGTCAGATATAATAATATATTACATTGTATTTCATGTGCATTTTGACCAGTTTACCCGACCTGTATACGCACATTGTCTGCCATGTGTAGGCTAAATAGGGCATTCTCCCGCCCAGTATTATGTTTGCTGGTTTCAGTGCGTGGTGGAGTGTGGTATTGCGCCTAACAACATATCTTGCTGCGTATTACAGAATCGCATTTCAAAATGACTGAAACAGAGACGAGGAATTGCAACGGCAAGCAGCAGAATGGACATGTCCTAACAGAAACGTCGACAATAGAAGATGTTTTTGATGATTCTTATAAAGAAAAAGAAGGCCCTAAGCCGCCAATGAGAGTGGTTTGGCGAAACGTTATACTTATGTCCCTTTTACACGCCGGAGCGTTGTATGGATTGATGCTCATCCCTTCCGCATCTGTCTTCACCCTGGCCTGGAGTAAGTATACGTACACAGTGGTGTAGCCTACGCAGAACTTTACACTCGTTTCACACCATATAACTTCTAATCTAGCTAAATGTTTTGCTCTACTTTAATGTCTACAAAATAGGCACAATTCTGCATGACAGTTGTCAGTTGGCCCTAACGTATTATTAAAGTCATTTATTTTGGAATAGTCCAAATTTTATTTCTCAAGCCCATTTACACAGTTTCTCTGTTCGTTTTATTGTCTGTTTTGGAGGGTGTATTTTCCTTGTTAAATGTTGCTTTACAGATGTATCTTTAGCCTTAAATTTACAAAACATTTGAATTACAAATATCTGGCAATAGGCTAGGTAGAGGCATGACATAACCATAACTTGAATTACTCAACAGTCCAAATTCTGTTTCCACTGTGTCCCTCGCATATATTTCCCTTCTTGGCAATTCTGAACTGCATATTATTTCACTGGGGAAGACAATGCACAATCACTATTACCATAGACATCCCATTGTGAGCTGCATGGCACAGCAACAGACTGCCCTTTGCTAGACCATGCCCACATTTCTCAAGCCAATTCTGACTTCACATAGAAACACATCCAGCAGTTTAAGAATAACAAATGTTAGAGGTCATATCCCTCATCAGAGAGAGATGTTGAGAATGGAGAGAACAAGCTGAAACTCTACCTCCCTTAACTGTGTTATGGGTGTAAGATGTACTTTAACGGTTTCCCTAAAAATGTTAACGGTCCCGTATCCTTGCACTCTGTCTCTTCCTCAGCCCTTGTGTGCTTCCTTATCAGTGGTCTCGGTGTGACTGCCGGTGCACACAGGCTATGGAGCCATAGATCCTATAAGGCCTCCTTTCCCCTGAGAGTCATCCTTGCCCTGGCTAACTCCATGGCCTTTCAGGTAAACGGACCTTGCAAAAACAACATAAGATTAAACCACATTCAGTGCAAAATGCATGATCTTTTATAGAAGTTGACCAATATATGACATACTTAGATTTCACCCTCATGTGTTGAGCACTTTTATAAAGATTTAGCGCCATATTGTTTATAACTAAACTCTGAGGTTGTTGTGGTGTGTGCGCGCATGTGTGTGTGTGTGTGTGTGTGTGTGGGGGGGGGTGGTGTTTCTCTTGTGTATGAGTCATTCAATCTGAGTTATTAATCCTTATCTGCGGCTGTTGCACTGAGCTCTGCATTTCTGAAATCTTTGTCTACGGCATGGTTTTTGTAATCCCTCTCATCTGTAGAATGACATCTATGAGTGGTCAAGAGACCATCGCGTACACCACAAGTACTCCGAGACCGATGCAGACCCCCACAATGCCGTCAGGGGGTTCTTTTTCTCTCACATTGGCTGGCTGCTGGTCCGCAAGCATCCCGACGTCATTGAAAAGGGTCGCAAACTGGAACTGAAAGATCTGCAGGAAGATAAAGTGGTCATGTTTCAGAGAGAGTAAGTAGATGGGAACTACATCAGTTGACACTTTGTTTTGGACTGCATACAAATAGCATATGACGTAAAGGGGTCTCTTATCCCGGTGTCTCATGTACACAACTTGTATTGCATTATTTTAACTGAACCATCAACGTCAATTGAATAATTTTAAGGTAGATCAATTGCTTTAGCAGTTACTGAACTGCTGTGTACAGACAACGTTTACATAGATACAAATGGCATGACCATTTTCTTGCCATTTGTCATCGGTGTTCCTGATGGAAAATATAATTCATATTTATAATGCATATTCTAGTGAGCTATTGTTTGGGAGTTTATACCCTATTCAGAAAGTTTAAACTCAGTCAGCATGATTAATAAGCATTTGGGGTCACATTCACTGATAAGAGATGCCAGCTGTGCCAGGGAGCAAATCGCACCATACCCATAGAGTGCAGTGACTGTTCTTTTGTCAACAGGCCGGCTGTTTTGGAAACGGTCCCAAATAATCATCCGTGCTTTAAGGGGCATGAGATGAATATGCACAAGCAAACAGATCAGAGAGGTTTTGTCAACATAGATTTAAGAGAAAATCATTAGTTTCTTATTTGACATGGACTGTCTCACTATGGTTAAATAGCACTGACCTTTTCTTTTAAGCGTGTTTAGAGATTTATTATAGTCAGTGTGAGGAAAAAAAAAGTGTTTGGGTCTGCCGATATCTGACTTGGGCACACTACTAGAAACAAATGTGTTCTTTGAAGTCTGTTCTGTACATTATTATATAAAATGTATCTCACATGGAACACTTAAGTATTGAGCGTTAATCCGATGATTTCTGACACATGCTGGCACCGGACTACAGTGTGATACTGATTGAGCCATGTCTCTCTTTTCAGGCACTACAAGATGTCTGTGCTGCTCCTGTGCTTCCTTCTGCCAATGTTCGTGCCATGGTACCTGTGGGGGGAATCCCTTACTGTAGCGTACTTTGTTCCTGGCCTCATGAGATATGCCCTGGCGCTCAACGCTACGTGGTTGGTCAATAGCGCGGCACACATGTGGGGTAACAGGCCATATGACCAAACAATAAACCCCAGGGAGAACCGCTTTGTTGCATTCAGTGCCGTGGGTAAGAAATACATCTACACTTTACTTCTTTTGGTGGTCTTTTAAATTGTGGTTTTATCAGTGAACAAAGTTGATCACCTACCTGCATTTAGTATCTTCTGTTTTAAACATTTTTAATGACATTTACTGAGCACATTGGGGAGGTCTCCAAAGCTGAAATCGTCTGGTGTTCATAATAGGGCGGAAGTTGTATC